>QFEA01000121.1:13975-103439 GCA_003315975.1 Lactifluus echinatus | reverse complement strand
TCGTCCTCTTCCTCCTCCTCGTTATCATCCATGGATTCCTTCAGCTACAGAGAGGGATTGAGCAAAGCATGCTCGGCAGATCGACAGGCAGAAGCCCCAATCGGATGAGAACTTACCATCTCTAATAATTCGTGGCACTCATTAAGGTGGGCCATTACGATGCCTTGACCTTCCGGGATCGATCCGTCGATACCTATGAATCTTCCGTCTTTTCGCATAGAATCGATCTGGTACAGAGCGAGCTGGTACTAAGGGAGTGCAATCAAGTCAGAGATGCGCTCGTCGAATGTTCCAAACGAGGACGGTGTGATAGTGGGACATCCTAGAGGATGTCCACGCCGAAGGAATGTCGGCATGCACCAGCCCACTACGGGTGAGGGAGACACGCACGGGGTATAAGTCGCGTGGATTGAACGGTCCGCCATGTTTAAGCACTTCGTTCAGGCATTTTTTGACTGTCGACAATTTGTTAGCCTGTCACGGGAATCGATCAGTCGATGCAGACGGTTGGAACACAAGTGATGATCTTACGATGGGCATAAGTTCCTCAGATACGGGCTCGCTTGAGGACAGCAGCCGATAAATGATGCCATAGCATCGTCGAAGGAGATAGAGGAGGACCTTTATCAGATACTCAAATCAGCCAGGTACGTTTGATGCGTAAAACCCAAGACGAACGTATTGACCCGCCGGTTGATTCCCTTCAGAGTCAACGAATTTCCCCTCGATGCGCATCTCATCAACTTCCTGCAGACTCAACGAGTAATTCCAGAGGTCCGTTTCTCGTAACGTCCAACGGTGTGTCAGCGCAAGTCCCTCAAGTTCGGCACGAATCCCTGCCAGGCGATCGTGGATGGGCTTGAGAGGCGGGGCTACATGCTTCGACTCCTCTTGGGCACGGATTTCTTGGACGATTTCAAAGCATTCTTCCAGAAGGGACGAACATATGGCTTGTGACGCGGGAATATTGCCACCGGGGCCGAGAAATTTGCCATCTACACGTTTGCTGTGTGTTCCCAAGAGTGACAGGCGTTAAAAGGCGCAACAAGAAAAGAACACAGATAGATAGAACATTCATCCAGGCGAAAATAGAGCATGAGCATAAATGAATTTCCGAGATAGAATTGGCATAATACTCAACGAGTCGATTTTGCGCAACTCTTCTTGCAGTGGTTTAAGCTCCGCTTTAGAACAACCCCCTTTGGCTGCTAGCGCAACAAGCTTGCGCCGAATGGTGACGAGCCGCTCGTGTACAGGAAGGAGCTCGGCAGAGAGTACGGAAAGGTTCTCTTGCAACTTGCCGAGTACAGACTCTGTACATGCAGAATTAGATCCGGTACGTAGTGGGCCGGTTGGGGCGAATGGACATACCGCAATCCCCAAGTTGTCGCTCAAGCAGTTTGGTCATGGCTTCAAGATGCTTTCCGGTCTCAGAGTCACTTTTTATAATGTCATGGAGATCGTTCAACCGTTTGCGGAAAGGAGCCAGGTCACTCTCATTGTAGACTGAAGATTCGTCCAAGTGGTCGAGCATGTGCTATATGTAGAGGTCAGTGGCTGCAGTTACATCAAATTTATGGGGATATGAAATTCCAGAGCAACGGAAGAACTTCTAATACAACAAAGGTGGGATGACTAACTCCCCATTCTGGACAAGATTCAGATAGCCTGTTTATATGAAACATACTCACACGCATACTGGCCAGCTGAGAGTAGGTGGCGGGGGCCTCCTTCGTCTTCCCGATTGTCAAAAAGAACAGGGACAGAAGGTTGAAGACATCAGCCAAGAGTGTATCCAATCGGTTGTTGTAAACCGTCCCATCTTCACGAACATCGTTCAACTTGGTCACTGTTATGGATATGCGATACGATAGTCAGCGGTTAAAGTTCAATGATTTGGACATGAATGACGAACCCTGCTTGATGACGGCTTGATACAGATGGTTTACATCAGAAGGCTTTATAAAGTCACCCCCCCGATCTTTCTTTAGGGCGGTGAGCCTATTTCTGATACTAAATTTGGTGAGTTAGTAAAAAGGAAATGAGGAAGCGGTCGAGAGGATGGTTAACCCGATCACAGCCTCGAGGATGGGGAGTTCTAGAATGACATAAGTACAAGGCCAGTGGCAAAAATCGAGCACACGTGCCTTCCTGTGACACCGGAGCTGTCATGGTTCACGAGAAGGTGGCCTTGTCGGTGATCCAGGCTAGTTGCCCAGTGTCAGTGTCAGTGCCGATGATGAACGGTGAACTGGCCGAACTCATCACCGATAACATCATCTTGGTCCTTATCATCACGTGAATCACTAAAGTAAAACATTTCCCACGTTCGATATCATATCTCACTTCACTTACTCTTACTTCATCACCGTCATGGACAAGATCAAAGAGGTTCGATTCGATACCTTGGCTATCCACGCTTCTCATAGTGTTACCCCAGAAACTTGCAGCCCTTCGTGCGGAGGCGGATGCTGCCATCGACCGCGCAGAAGCAGCAGAGACGAAGAATAAGCAACATGAGCAAGACCTACTTCAGAAGGAGCAAGAGATAACTTCACTCAACCACAGACTTGCTGTTCTTGATGCCGAGCTCGAAAAGGCGGAGGCTAAGCTGGCTGATAACAAGACCCTATTGGCGGATGGAGAGACCAGCAGGTCCACGAACGACACCCTCACTCGCAAAATCCAGCTCCTGGAGGAGGAGCTCGATGCAGCAGAGAAGAACGTGAAAGAAACCGTGGAGAAGTGTGTACTCTCCCTTTACGATTCTTTTCGTTTCTCACGGGCATCCGTTTGGCAGACTCCGACAGGTCGATGTCAAGGCGGAGCATTTCGAACGTCAACTACAGCGTGTTGAACAAGAACGTGATCAATGGGAGAAAAAGTTCGAGGTATGTGTTACACCTCATGCTCTAAATTGGGCTCGTTGTTGACTAGCTATGCGTCGTGCAGGAAATGCATGACAAATACCGCCAATCGAAACTGGAACTGGACGAACTGGTTGCAAACATGGAGGGGCTCTAATTTCCTAGTTTTGCTACTTTACACCTGTTTATCACTTCCACTTAGCCTTGGGCGGTAAGCCTGGGTCCTAAGTTTCGTTTGAGGACTGCGCATGGGTGTCCATTTATCATGTTTCTCGTGTGTTACAATGAAAGCCATAGCACGCGCAACGCCTGATTAGTTGTACGTTGTACGTAACGCGACAAACCCGCGTCACGCGTTGCGTTCGAGTCGTGTCGTGACTCGCGATTGCAATGTTCTCCCAGTCTTCCTCGTTCCACTCTCCGGAAAATACTACTGATCGTATCAGGCCATCTCTGAACCACTCGGTCTCCCAGCCCTCTCTGCATAACTCTTCATTTTCCGTCGGAGGGATGGCTACCTCAACAAACGCACATCATCCACATAGTACCAGTTCTTGGGCTTCAACCAGCCAGAGCGGCACTCTTTCCAACTCTTTGAACGACCCTTTTCTTCAGCCCCGCTCTAACTATCAATCTGGCTACCTCATGGTGTGTCTTCTTCGTAAATCCCTGCCACATTGCTCACATGGGGTGTACCTCCAGTCTATGTCCCAGAATAATGTGCGTCGACCTTATACTGTCTCTTCTAGTTTGAACAAATCTCACGATATGCACAGACTTCGCCGCCGGCCCACCAACGGTTTGACGACTTGCCTCTTGTACCGACCAAAGCGAAGCTCAATTCAACACTATCACGTACACCCACCCGCGAATTTGGGAAAGACCCTATGTTCGAGAGTTCACGGTGAGCACACCCCTTTTTCTTTTTAAACGCTGTTGATTTCTTTATTGCAAGACAACGCCAGACATTTGACGAGGATGCCCCGCCAACTGCGTCTGTCAATGATATCTTGAATGCTACATACACTGATAGTCCATCATACCTCCAGCGCTCAGTAGGTGCTCTTTCAGCCCTGGTGCCTTCTATCTGACCAATTATACAGACCGCAAATTTTGATTCTTCGATGGTAATCACGCGAGCGCCCCAGAATACGCCGCACGCGGCAGCTGAACCCCTCTATATTGTCGTATTTGGCTATCCTCCAGACAAATACAGCGTCGCCGTTGAATACTTCAAACAACTAGGCGAGACAACTGACCCAGAGGCGAACACAGAGATTTCCAACTGCTTCAGGATCGGTTTCAAGAATCCCGTGGACGCGGTGTGGGCCGTCCGCAAAAATGGCGAAGTTGTCGGTGGAAGCTGGATGGTTGGCGTCAAGTGGGCTGTGCGATACCGTTTCTCATCCCTCCGTCGGTGCACAAAGTAGACTGAATGTTTTCTCTCTTCCAGGATCCCAGCCAAGCTGAACATGTTCTCGGTCAATCGATGGCTCGCACCGCGTACCCCGTCGCCGCGCCTGATATTAGTCCACCAACTGAAGTCCCACCTGCCGACGCTGTCGGGCCTTCTCGCTCACCCCCCGCAGGTCGTTCGTCTCATGCGAACACGCCAACGGTGGGGACTCCAATCCGGCTCGCCCCTTCGGCGTCCGCGTTCCGGAAGCCGGGGCAGCCGCCAAAGGCAGCAACAAGCACGCCTGGACTACAACCCCCCACTCATGCGGCAGTTGGAATGCCGGGGACACCGTCGAAGGGTATGATGGGGCAGTTCTCGGATTTTGTCTTTGGGTGGTAATTGCTCGCTCTGTACTGTATCATCTGGTTTAGTTAGTTCTAGAAGCTAGAAGAGACGGTCAGGATCAGATACAGGAAATGCCTGTCTTGGAATAAAAGCCACTCGTGACGTATACGTACCGTACCGACTGGATTGTGAACTGTACTCTGGCCAGTGCAAGGACCTACGGCAAGGACGCGACAGGCTCGTGTTCGTCCTGTCGTCGTGGTCCACACTAGTTGCATCCTCACCAAGCTAAGGTTGAAAGCTCGACCTTTTTTTAAAATCCTCTTCGGGGTGCCGTCACCATTAATCAGAGCAACAACTGCCATGTATCGTCGACGCACCGTTAACAACGCGTCGCGCAAAGTCTCCCAACCGAAGCCCGATCACTTGAATGGCCCCATAGACGTAGACGGAAGGAAAAATGGCCCCGCCGCAACGTCGGTTGTTGGAGCACTGCTGGACTACTCCTTGATGCTTGCGCTGGTCTTCGGCGGATGTTGCTCGTGCGTGCCGTTTATTTTCTATTCGTGATACTGCTGCGTACTCAACGCGTACGGCAGCAATGTCTGGGCTTATGAAGAACTGCTCCGCGCAGAGCCCAGTGCCGGTGCGTACGATGATAAATTCAGCGTGGTTCCTGCTCATGATGACGATGGCGCCCCCCCGCCCCCCCCCCCGATGCTGTTACCAGGCCCTGCACTCACGTTTTCCCAGATGCTTTTCATCACAGTACAGCAGCTTCCCTCTTTCGTAACCTGGGACACATCCACATCGCGGTCCTGGCGGCTTCCGCGGCTCAAACCGCGTCAGGTGCCGCTCACGCAATGGCTCCTCCAAGTCGCGACGTTCGCGTCCGGCACGCTGCTGAACAATCTCGTGTTTGCGTTCAGCGTCCCCCTCACGTTGCAGATCGTATTCCGCTCCGCCGGTATGTGCGCCTACACCGTCTTCTCCCCTCGCTCTCTCTCTCTCGTGCGCGCACGTCTCTTGAAATCTCGTGGGCACCGCCGGGAATTGGGAAGGGAACTGAGCCGATAATGATCACTGACGCAAACCACGGCCCTCTCTTCTGTGGGGGGTGGGGGACTGTTATGTTTTTTCTCCAGGGCTTGCCGTGTCCATGCTGCTCGGCTGTATCTTCATGGGCAAGCGATATACACTCCAACAAATAGTAAATGCTGCCCTCTTTTTTTTCTCGCCCCGCTCTGATGGCGGGTCCAACCCCACCCACGTTTTGCTGACGGCACGTTCCTCTTCCCCCTACCTAAAGATCGCAGTTGCTGTCGTTTCGTCTGGTGTCGTCATCGCCACGCTTTCCCGGCCACGCCCTCGGCCCGCCGCCGCCGATGATGTCTCGTACTATTCTTCCCCATCGTCGCCGTCGGCCAGTCACGTCCCAAGTCCGGCCGCGGCGATAGACACATCGCGATACGCTATAGGCGTCGCGATGCTGTTCGCGTCACTCATATGTACCGGCGTGCACGGCGCGCTACAAGAGCGAACGTATAGCAAGTACGGACCATGCTGGCGCGAAGGCGTCTTTTACATGGTGCGTCCGTGATTGAGGGGGTTGGCGGGAAATGAAATAATTGGCCTAACTCCCTTTATTCGTAGCACATGCTTTCGCTTCCAATGTTTGCGCTCATGCCAAGGACCGTGCATCAAGGTTTCGTCGGGCTAGGCCGCCCGAAAAGCCGCGGCGGCACGAGCAGTCGGGCATACGCCGTGCTTGCCCTCAACATGCTCACGCAGCTCATCTGCGTCTCGGGCGTCAATCAACTATCCTCGGTGTGTATATATCCATTCATGATGCAAAATTAGGGCCTCCGTCTCTCCCCTCCTCACTTGATTCTTCACCGCTCGTAACTCGTGCCTGTTTCCATAAATGTCAGCTTGCCGAAAGGATACAAGACGAGGAAATTCCGCTAATCCGCACACTGTCTAAAACGTTTCGCGTCCTGCCTCCTGCCCTCTGTTTTTATTTTTTTTCGTAAAAAAAAAACTCATGTTTTTTTTGGGTTGCTAGAGAGTTTCCGCGGTCTCGACTCAGGTCGTACTCACCGCGCGTAAAGCGATCAGCTTGTGTTTCAGTGTGTGGTGGTTCGGTAGTGGTTGGAACGCGCAACTTGCAGGCGGCGCCGTCATGGTATTTGTTGGATCGTTCTGGTATTCTGTTCTTCCAGCAACGCCTGTGCCACTGGCCCCTCCGGGAAAGCAGGAAAAGAGGGCATGATACGGGCGGCTGTTTCAAGGTATGCTCCTGCTCCATCTTGTTCTATCTCTCGGCAGATATTTAGCTCTCTGTGCAGGTAGTTCCGTAAAAAATATCATGAACGTCACAACGTCACATTTACGTATACGGCTGAGCGGACAGCGTATAAGCTGACTAATGCGGAACTCAACCCTATTCTCACGGTAAACACGGAGTGACTAGTGGATTCTGATAATACTCTTATCATATATCATACATCATCTGAATAACCACAAGAGAAAGAAGGGTAACCGAATTAGTTAGACGAGAGAGGAGGGAAGCTAGTTAATACCAGATAAATGCGCATGAAAAGAAAGGTAGTAATGAGGAAAACAAAACGTGACCCAGGAACGTGCGAAGATGAAAGAATGGGTAATGGCACCTGATGACAAGTCATGACGGCCGTGGAAAGTAGAGTATGATGGATAATATTGCACGCATGTTCCATGAGATGGTCCAATGACAGCGTGGGAGGTAGTCGCGGGTGGCGGCTCCAGCGCCAACGTCAGAAAAGGTATAGAGCACATGAGAGACATTCAGCCATACAATCTCGAGGGTTACGGATGGTCTTTCTCTTCAATGTCATGTACCTGCAAATGATGATGGCCTTCAGAACTGTGCCCCTTGTATTCGTCGGGTAGCCCATGTACTGAATGACTGTCCAGGGCAATCGACTCGGCGCGTCCAGTTATTAGGTCCCCAGGCGTCACCGGTCGGGAAGCGACTACGCCCGAAGATGATGTTGCCGTCATCGTTGTGACAATCTGCTGGTTCTGCGGGTAATACGAGCGGCGGCGCATCGCACGGAAGTCGTAAATTGTGAATCTAATTAACGCAATAAGAAGAGAGTCACTCCAAGACAGATTTCACATACTGTTCCTCCATCTGACGCATTTCGCTACTCAAGGTGTTAATATCACGATTCTGCTTACGAGCCTTGGCTTTCAGCGGGTTATCTTCAAGTAAGAGCTCCTCCAGTTCATGAGATGCATCAAAGTTTGCCTTCTTCGACTGTATAATGGGTGGGTTAAGACCTCACAAACTAAGGTCAGTGAAAGAGTAAACTCACGTCGGGAACGAACGGAGACGGAAGTTCTTTGCGGTTAAGTGCAGCCCAGTCGATTGAGCTGAACCATGGATGTCGTTGGATCTCTTCCAGGTTGTCACCTTGAGGACTACAAGCAATGCGTTTGAAGGGATCCCGCTCCAGAAGCTGAATGGAAAAAATAAATTAAACGACACGCGGAGCAGATCGTAGGGAGGAAATATAACAGACCGCCTTTAGGAAGTGAAGACCCTCCTTGCTGCACTTCTCGTTGGCATTTTCAGGAAAACGCAATGGGTCTTTGGAAATGCTGTGGGTGAGAGCCGTATTCGTGCGGCCCCGGAACGGCCTGTGCCCGAAAATAAGCTCATAGGCGCAAACACCGAGCGACCACCAATCAATGGGGTAAGTGTAACCGCGCTTGTGAAGAATTTCCGGGGCCATATAGGCCATGGAACCAGCCACGCCAGTAAGAAGGCGCCGCTCGGTATAATGAACGGCGATATTAAAATCGGTAAGATGGGCATGGCCGCGCTCATCAAGGAGGATATTGTCCGGCTTAATATCTCTGTAAGAAAGGCCGAGACAGATACAAAGTATGAATGGAGGAGAAAGTGCGGAAGAGGACACAAGACGAACCGATGCATGATACGCTTTTCGTGCAAGAAACAGAGAGCAGAAGAAAGTTGTGCCATGTAAAATCTGACGGTCTCCTCTGGCAAAGAACCCAGCCGGTCCAAGTGGACTGAAGGAGAAGTGAGTGAGAGAATGAAAGAATGATGGGAATATGAACGAACAGCGTAAATCTCCTCCAAGCATCAAATCCAAAACGAAGAAGCAATTCTCGTCATCCTGAAAGGCGTAGCGCAGATTTACGACAAAGGGATGGTCAATCTAACGGACGGACGGATTATGGGCTGAGCACGACGGAGAACAAAAGGAGGGACACACCTCCTCGAGTAAACGCCGTTCCTGTATGACATTAGCGACAGCTTTCATTCTGACACATTTTGCCTTGTTGATGTACTTGAGGGCGTATAAATCGCGTGTCTGCTTGTGCTGGACGACGCGAACCTGGGAGGGGAGGGGTAGTAAGAGACTGTGGAAGACGGGGAGAGTGGAGGAAAAGACCTTGCCAAAGGCCCCTTTACCGACACAACGGAGGAGGATGAAATGAAAGAGATTGACGTCGGCGTCGAAGTCGATGACCTGAAAGAGAGGATTAGGAGAGTTTAGATAGTGTTGAGAGAGAGGACCGACTTGAGGGCGGCAACAGAGGGCTCCCATAGGAGATGACAAAAGCGGGAAAGAAGAAGACTGAGCGAGTGATGGGGAAAGAAAGACAAGACGAGCGAGCGAGCGAGGGATTAGATTCACTCTCCCCGGTTCCCGGTTCGGTTCGGGTTCGGCTCGGTTCATTCCGGTAATAAATTGACCATCACCCGGTCTAAATGATCGTCTCGTGTCCCATGTCAGCACAGCACTGGGCTCGCCCTCTCGTCCTTTCTGGCCCGTCTGGCTCTGGCAAGAGTACTCTTCTCACTCGTCTCTTTGCCGACTGTCCTGCAAAGTTTGCCTTTAGTGTATCTCGTTAGTCGTATTCCCTTCCCGCCGGCCTCCCTAAACTTGTCGCCATCAGATACAACGCGCGCCCCGAGGCCGGGAGAGCTCAATGGCGTACAATATCATTTCGTCTCTCGTGAAGACTTTGTCGCCCTTCTCAACCAGGGCGGCTTTGTAGAGCATGCCGAATTCTCCGGTAACCTTTATGGCACCAGCAAACAAGCCATTGCCTCTATCGTTGAATCCGGCAAGCGTTGTATCCTTGACATCGACGTCCAGGTATGTCTTCTTCCTTGTCCCAACCATCCGACATCTTTCATATCTCGCCTAGGGCGTCCGTCAAATTAAAAATACGGACTTGAATCCTGTCTATTGCTTCATTTCTCCCCCGTCCTTGTCGGCCTTGCGAGACCGTCTCGTCGGCCGTGGGACAGAAACCCAAGTTGCTATTGAGAAGCGCCTTAAAACAGCGCTTGTTGAGATTGAGTATGCCCAACTTGCTGGAGTACATGATCATATCATTGTAAACGATGACCTGGAACGCGCCTACACACTTTTCAAGTCTGTCGCACTCGGAAATCCGATCTCTAGTGACCCACTACCGTCCTTCGTGTTGTAACCTCCGAAAGCCATAAAATACAGTGGAATGTCAGAATAAATAAATAGCATCGCATCGCATCTCAGTTGATCCGATCAGAAACGGAAGCGCAAATACGCCATGAGAAGCGCTGTACAACCCGTCACTACCAATCGGACCCTATCAGTCACCGACGGTAGTCTTGCTTGCATGACGTATTCAACTCACCAAACCCCACCAGATACTGCAGCGTCGTCGCCTGGTCCGCGGGCATAACATTAAGGCTCTCTGGCCGCCAGACCGCCGGAAAAAAATACCCACCTTGGACGACTGGATCGCAGCGCGTAACCCCGCAATCTCCTGCTCGATTCGCGTGTCCACCTCCTTCATCTTGAGTTCCTGCCTACTCGCCTCTTCGCGAATGCGGCCCTTCTCCAGATTCAAATCCAGACGTACGCCTCCCTGCGCGCGCGAGATCTCCTCGCGTAACCGCTGCTTCAGTTTCTCGATGTCCGTCAGCAGACGGTCGTTTTCCGCTTTGATCATCGCGAGTTCATTCTTTTCTTTCAGCTGGAGCTCCGATTTCAGTTGTGCAAAGTCGACCTGTTGTGTGTAGTGTTTCTGAGGGAGTGGGGGGTCGTATTGATTACACGCGCGTCGGAGGACGAAACAAGTGCACCTTTTCGTGGTCAGCTTTGGTGACCATGTTGCTTGTCATGTTCCGTATGCTCTCGTCTATGACTTCCGCCATGGCGGACATGATGCCTTCGGCTTGTGCGCGATTTAGTCCTTCGCGCTCCAGGCGCTGCACAAAGTGATGGGTGTCAAAGTGAAAGTCATTCTGCCTACCAGTGGTGGTAAACCCCCGGTATGGCTGAGAAAAGAGCGGCGAACGCAGATGAGAAAGAGCGCGGAGCGACATGTGTGAGATGGGCGGAATGGAAATGAGGCAGGCAGGATATGCACGTGATCGCCACCCGAAAACGAAAAGCTGAAGACCTTCAGCGGTGCAGCAGTGACTTTTTCGAGACCAGCCATGCAGAGTGACGATGTGATATGGTCTGCCATCGGAAACCAGTTCTGCTCTTACAAAGTCAAGTATGGCGTTCTCTGTTTCTCATCCGCGCGGAGCTCAAGTGAGGCGTTCGCAGGACAGTCATGCAGAATTTTTGTCGAAATGAGTATAATGTCACTGGTTTCTGCAGCCGGCAGTCGTGTCCCCTCGCCAATTCTCGGTATGCCACTGTGCGTGAACACGAAGGTGTGCTCCTCCTCCCTATCTCTCCTTGGGACCCCGCAACCCATGAGAACTCGCAGGCGTCCTCTACCTATATGTCAAGACGATCGAGCGTGCACATTCGCCCGCACATATGTGGGAAAAGATCAAACTCTCAAATAACTACACAAAAGCACTGGAGCAGGTGCGTGTGTCCGACATTGAAAAATGCACCGACCGACGTCCGTTTTCAGATCGACAAAGAGCTCATTTATTGGCCGAATTTTACGATCCACAAGTGCAAGCAGCGCGTGACGAAGATTACGCAGTACCTCATTCGAATGCGACGCGCGAAACTCCACGTGCAGTGCGTGTTGATCAACTCCCGCCTTGTTAACATATATTTCAGCCTCGTCGCTTATTCATAAAATGCCCGCAGACCCAAACTTGTTGGGATAAAGAAAAAGCTGACGAGACGCGAGGCAGTGCGGGAGCGCAAGGCGCTCGCAGCCGCGCATCTCGAGCGGGCAATCGAGAAGGAGCTGCTCGAGCGTCTGAAAAGCAAGGCATACGGCGACGCGCCGCTCAACGTGAACGAGACCGTGTGGGCGGCAATATTGGACAAGGAAAAGGCCCGTGAGCGCGGAGAGGTGTTGGAGGATGAAGAGACGGACGATGAGGAGCTCGAGGGCGAGGAACTCGAGGGTGGTGAAGTGGAGGAAGAATGGGGAGAGCGCGAGTTTGTGAGCGATATCAGTGAAAGCGAGGATGAGCTGAGTGACTTGGAACAAATAACGGTGCGTGTGTTTGCTTCACACGCAGTTTCTGGCACGCTCTTATTCATTATCGTGGGTGTTTGGTAGGGCGGAGTGGATGGTAGCGACGACGACAACGAAGATGAATCGGGAGACGGTGAGGATGAGGACAATACAAACGCGCGCTCGAAGCCCGCACCAAAACCAAAACCGACCCTAGGAAAGCGCAAAGCGGAATTCGGCTCGCGCAAACCAAAACGTGCGTATTTATGTATATTATACCTGTGGGTGACTATTCGTGTTAACCCACGATACGACAGGTGGGCCTCGTATAGAGGTCGAATACGAAAACGAGTCGGAGGTCATTCCGAGGGTGCGGGTTGCCGCTAGTTGGTAGTGGCAATGGGAACTGCGCCTCTTGATTGTACGAAAGATGCCTTTCGTCCGGCTTTCGGTCGTCGTGTATTATTACCACTACGGGATACCGTCATGTGCGCATGGTCAGCATCACATTTAATACCTCACTGCATCACTGGTTTCGCTTTCTAGACGCATAACTAACCTATACGCGAATACCGGAGCCGCCTAGCTGTGGCGAGAACATACTGCACATACGAATCACTGATTTGATTCTTGAACGGCATAAAAGGGCTTTTCTGCTTGGTGTACACATGCTCCCTAGTGGCTCTGCAACATCGATGAACACGTCCACGAACAAAGATGTAGAGAATTTAAGCATATGATGCCAAAATGACTAGATTCCTCTAGTTGTGCATTTGGGTCTGGGGCCGGAGGCTCGTAAGTAATGGAAGTAGAAGATGACCGACCGCATCGTTCTAGAGTCCAGATGGACATCGCGCAATTGACGACTTTTTACGGGTAGTAATGACCGACAGAAGGACCGAGCTCGGGATAGTGATCTAAGATGATTCGTTCCTTTAGCTCCTGCCAGACGCCCAAGCAAGTTGTTGAGCCATCGCATTCTACATGTTGTACACTCAGATTACATATCATGGCCTGGTGCCAAAGCACTAATACAAGTCGATTGATACAAACATCAAATGTGGCAGTTGAGGAAAAACGAAAGACGTCTGAATCCAGTCGTTAGAGGTTGTCCATGCTGGCAACCAATCCTTCTAGATCTGCCTGTGCCTGGCGGTACTTCCCTTGTGCTTCCTTGTAGTGTAGGGAGGGGCATATTCAATTTATGATTACCAATCGTGCGTGGCGGACATACTTCATATTTCCTCTCCCATTGATCACATTCCTGTTCGTATCGCTTAGCTTGACGCTCCATGTGTTCAGCATCGACATCAACCCTCCGTAATCTGTGTGGCTCGTGAGCCATCGATCAACCACCACGCACTGTACCGCTAGACTGCGCAGCGCACCTCTCCGTCGTGTCCTTGAGCTTCAAAGTCGCCTCTTCCAACTGTTTCTCGAGGACGTCCAGCTTGTGGTCCTTCGACGATACCTCCTGCTCCTTCTCGAGAAGAGCCTGCTGGAGCTTCTTGTTCTTGGCTTCCGCCTCCTCGGCGCGAGCGATGGCAGCATCTGCCTCTGCGCGGAGACTAGAGAGTTTCTGTTTCGGTGTGGGGTAGTTTCAATTTCGAATGCCCGACTGGAACTTTGCAGCGTGGGGTACTTACCTCCTTGATCCTTTCCATTGGTATTATTGAGACACAAGGACTGAGGACACTTGGGGTGCAGGGTTGTCGAGGGTTCTCACTGCCAGCTCTGAGCCAGCCCAGCCGGAGCCGTACCGGCGATTTGGCGGCGGGTTTGGCACGTGATGCGCAGCACAGGATGACCCATCGATTGACGCGCCGAAGCACATGGCCCAGCATACCTTTGTTCCTGAAGTCTGAAGGGTCTTCAGAAATGTCTGTGGATACACCTTTTGATTTGAACGGGCTGTCTATATACTGCGGCCCATCGCGTGGACTTCTGTGTCTTCCAAATTGTCCCTGGCTCTGGCCTTTTCACATGTTAGACATTCCCCAACCCACGTTCCGAAACGATTCATAGTGATCTTCCATTATTGCTATATGTTTCTGAAGATTCCGGATTCCGGAAAACCCTCGATCTTTGTCTGTGCCACCTTTACCTGTTGGGCTACATGTTGCGCGTGAGGCCGTTATTTTATGTTCTCTCTCACAAACACCACCGATATTGACCCCGCTGGGGTTGATGTCGTGGCCATATATATGAATACAAGGCCATTGGGACAAAAGCTGCCAGATCTTCCCTGAAACCTACCATTTTCTCCCCCAATTCTCCTCGACGGCAATGCATGACTGCGGATATATACATGAACTCTTCCAGTATCATACCGCATGCGGGGAGGCTGCCCGTGCTGTTGCATTAGAGCGCGCGTAGTGCCCGCCTTTGGATTTACGCTGTTTGTCAAGTCCCAGTCAGGATGCGATCGGAGGTTGCCAAACAAGCCTCGGGATTCGGCATATCCACACGACGCAGCATTTTCTCTGAGAAGGATGCGAGATCTGGCCCTTTATGTCCGTGGGATTCACCGCATCATTCTTCCCTCGTCCTCGTAGAACATCCAACTGCAGATGTGTTTATCGAAGAGTTCATATTAAGACAGCCAAATGTTCATCCGGAGCGTTACGAGATAGGCTTAACCTCAGTTGGGCCTTTGGGGTTGAATTCAGAAAGGTGAGTGCAATTACGTTGGCTGCAGTTCCATGGTTGCCACTGCTCCATAAACCAGGTTCCGTTGCCCAGCAGTTTGCGTCGCTTACTTGCCCGTCATTAATTCAAATCTCGGTTGCAGTGGTCTATTATCTTGCAACGTCGTCTCTAGAGGCATTCAATACTTGTTACCATCAAACCTCCCAATCGTACGTGACAGGATAGGCGTGTACACAAGGGAAAATGACAAAGGTCTTGACCTATTGAGTCATGGGCCGGTCTTCGTGAAGTGGGCGTAAGCCTCTGTCAGTATCCATGAATTGTCTCACCGTTTAATTTTGGATCAGTTGCCACCATATATATAGGGGGCAGTTATGTATGCCCGAAGTAGGAGGCCCGACTTCCAGTCCGGGGTCAGGACTGGGAGTTTCCCAAGTTTAGTGTTTGTGCCCTATCTTCCATGACGACTCTGATCCCATCGAATGTTGTGTGTCTCCGCCTGCGGAGTCGCAAGTATCTACACCCTCTCACCACAGTGGAAACTCCTATAGCGACCGAGTCAGCATATTTTGCACTTAAATACCAATTGCAAGTGAAGGCACTGGGGCCCGTGGTTGCACGATTTCTTACGGGTATTGTCGAGAAAGTCCCCGTTGGCGTTTATCCCATTGCCATCACATGAGCACTGCTATAAGGGTCACCCAATCGTCCTTGAGGTGACCAATTATTGTTTTCATCACTCGCCCATTGCCTCGAAGTGCTGTATGCGGAATTCACCTGACGTCATATTGCGCGCGATGCGGCTGCAAGCGCCGTCACATCAGAACGCAATTTGGTCTCCGTGGGACATCGGTGGCAAAGAATGTGCCAATTTGAATTTGAATCAACCGCAATGATCTGTGGGACATGCGCATCGTTGAATCACTTGGCTGCTAGACAAGATTATTAACTGCGGTGGTTCATGTGATCCTCCGTAACACGGGCGTATACGGAACTTGGATCTTCTCTAACAGTGTCTCTGAATGACCTTGGGTCCCCTGACGACCGCCTGAGAGTGGGGGGGGGGGCGTTCTCGCTTGTCTCGACGGTCAGGCGCAAAAACTAGACGGGGTGAAAAAACAGACCGTCTATAATCGCTTCTAGGATAGGAATTAAACTTGACAACTACTTGGTTGGCTCTGTGCATATTAGTACTAGTGTCAAATGTGTTCGTATTCGAATTCAAAGGCTCGCTGTGATTCCCACAAAATATCCTACGACATCAGCAAACATGCATAAACCTTTTCTCAACTTGTACGAGCTAGTATGAGCTAGTACGAGCTCGTACGAATTAAAAAAGTTGAAAAAGTTGACAAGTTTAAAAGGAACATAGATTTGGTCAAAGGTTAGGGTAAAAAAAGAAAGAAAAAAAAGGTTCTAACATAGAAGTTATAGAATTGTTTGACTGACTTGAAGCTGTTTTAATGCCACCTAAAATATAGATAACGTAAACTTTTTGGCATAAGTTAACAAGTTAAGTTAAAAAGGTTATGTATGATTTCTCGATGTATTGGCTGGATTATCTTCCTCATTCCACTTGCCGTTGCCATTCCTATCGATTAGGCCAAGAAAATTGAATAAAAATGGGAGAAAGGGATAGATAAGTGGTCTAGGGGCACGGGGAAACAATCGATAAAATGCAGTTTTAAAAAAAAAAATTCAATCATCGTCTCCGTTCATGAACGTATGAACACCGAGAGTAGTTACATAAGTAACAATGTATGGCAAAGTAAAAAAACAAGCACAGTTTGTGAGCTCGGTTCCTCAACGCGTGAGCCCAAATTATCTGCCAAGGTTTAAGCCCACTCGCTACATTGGTTTTCGATTTCGTTTCGCTTACTCAATTCGTACTACTACATATTATACCTATTCTATTTAGACAGATCGTAACACTTGGCCCAATTCGGTCCATGTACAAACCTCGAGAGGTCGAGTCGCGTTTCATGCCTGCAGGCTATCCAGACATCACTGGGTCGGTAAAGAGATGATCGATGGAGTTCTGGAATCCACAAAAGAAGTTCTCCCTCTCCTGCGCCACATATCCATCCATCGTCATTAACCACCGACTGGTCTGTGAAATGGATATTCTTGTTCATTTCTCCTGCGTCTTTTGTAATCTTGCACACGTGAATCGTGCCGTCTTCTGAACCAGAAACGATGCGATGGCCATCTGGCGAGAATGCAACAGATTCGATTGGACGTGTGTGTCCACTAAATGGGCCTGCCACCATCTCTCCTGTTGTCGAGCTCCACACACGAATCGTACGATCATCTGAGGCCGATACGATGTAATGCCCATCTGGCGAGAATTCAACAGACCTGACGAGACCGGCGTGTCCAGTGAAGGGACCTGCAACGATCTCCCACGTTGTCGAGTCCCATACCAGGATCGTGCAATCTTTTGAACCTGAGACAACGCGCTGCCCATCCGGTGAGAATCTGACAGACAGGACGCCGTCGGTGTGTCCAGTTAATGGGCCTGTGACCATCTCTCCCGTTGTCGAGTCCCACACACGAACCGTGAAATCAAGCGAAGCTGAGATAATCTGCTGTCCATCTGGTGAAAACCCGACAGACATAACATCATCATCATGTCTAATAAACGGGCCCGCGATGACATCTCCAGTTGTCGAGTCCCAGACACGAACCGTACAGTCTTGAGAGCCCGAAACGACGCGCCGCCCATCCGGTGAGAATCCGACAGACCGAATGAAATCGGTGTGTCCAATAAATGGACCTGCAACTATCTCTCCCGTTGTCGAGTCCCACACGCAGACCGTACGATCTCTGGAGCCTGAGACAATGCGCTGCCCATCCGGCGAGAATGCAACAGAGAAGACCGCATTTGTGTGTCCAGTAATCGGGCCTACGACGATCTCTCCCGTCGTCGAATCCCACACGTTAATCGTGCAATCGCACGATGCTGACACGACGCGACGCCCATCTGGCGAAAATCCAACAGACGAAACCCAATTGGTGTGTCCAGTAAATGGGGGTGCTACAACCTCTCCCGTTGTCAGGCTCCACACCCGGATCGTGCGGTCGTCCGATGCTGAAACAATCCGCTGCCCATCCGGTGAGAATCTCACGGACCAGATCCAATCAGCGTGCCCAGTAAATGGGCCTGCGACCATCTGCCCCGTTGTCGAGCTCCATATCCGTATCGTGAAATCAGACGAGCCCGAGATGATGCGGTGCCCATCCGGTGAAAATCCGACAGATCTGACCAAATCGGTGTGTCCAGTAAGCGGGCCTGCGACGATCTCTCCCGTTGTCGAGTTCCACACGTAAATCGTGCAATCTTTGGATCCTGAGACAACGCGCTTCCCATCTGGTGAGAATTCAACAGACAGTATCGAATCGGTGTGCCCAGTAAACGGGCCTGCGATAATCCTCCCCGTTGTTGAATTCCACAAAATGATCGTCCGATCGTCCGACGCGGAAACAATCCGCTGCCCATCTGGTGAAAAATCCACGGACCTGACCCAGTCGGTGTGTCCAGCAAACGGACCTGCAACGATCTCTCCTGTTGTCGAATTCCACACGCGGATCATGTGATCGTCTGAGCCTGCGACAATGCAGTGCCCATCCGGCGAGAATCTAACGGACCTGACCCAATCGCAGTGTCCATCAAATGGGCCTGCGACGATCTCTCCCGTTGTCGAGTTCCAAACATGAATCGTGCCATCAGCAGAGCCTGAGACGATCCGTTGCCCATCCGGGGAGAACCCAACAGACAGGACATCATTGGTGTGCTCGGTAAATGGGCCTGCGATAATCTCTCCCGTTGTCGAGTTCCATACGCGAATCGTGCGATCCCTGGAGACTGATGCGATGCACTGCCCATCTGGCGAGAATGCCACGGACCTGATACCGTCATCATGTGCATGAATCACCATCTCCAAGGCTGGCCAATGGGATAATTGCCCACATTCGAACGATAACGTATCAGGAAATTGGCCAAGATAATGCTTGAAGATAGGCGAACCAATTGGTGCGAAAGGCAGAGCAGAGATATAGATATGGGGTGCACTCCTTGCTATGGGGATACCAAAATACCGCATAAATGAGGAGCCGTCATTGATAAATTCCAGCAGTCTCTCTAATCCGGCTAGGGAAGACTGTTTCAAGTATGCACATTAGTCATTACATCTTACATTGTATCATAGGATGTACACACCCCCTGATTTGACGCCAGCCATGTCTTCAGGGACGACAATGCTAGTGGAGCGACGCGCACATTGCTCTTCAGGCTAAGCACTTCCAGCCAAAAGAGAAACTTTTCTTCGAAGAATGATTCAAGTTGGGTAAAGAGGTCACATTCGAGGGCAATGCGTTCGAAATGCTCGGCCCAGAAACAACAGGCATATGATAGAGCAGATGGAATGTGTTCAGTGATTCGGGATTCAATATCTGGTACGTCATTGTTGGCAAGATGTGAAGACGTGAGTTTGCAGATGTTGAATTCGAGATCGTGGAGCATTAAACCAAGGCAGGAATACGCTAACTGACGGTGCGCATCCAGAAGATCGACATGAAAGATATCACTTTTCTTGTTTATGAGGAAGTCACGGAATGAGGTGTGGAGAGGGAAAATGGGAAGGGTTTGATCAGATGAAGTCACATTAGTCAGCAACGAACCGAGGTGGCGGAGGATTTCAGCGATGGAATCGGCAGCACCAGGTGCATCTCTGGGTGCATGCCGCCGTAGAGCGGTCAAGGTACGAATAGAGAGCGGTTCGATGGCGGCAAAAAGCTGTCCCATGGCAAACCGGAAGAGATGCTGTGATTCGGGGTATGTGAAGTAGCCTTTGAGAACTTCTTCGTATAAATTATCCAACGGTTCTTGTCCATTGCGATCCGAAGAGCGTCCCAAAAGACTCTCTATGCACTGACTCTTGCTATGATTGAAAGAGTAGGGAGGCCTATTGATGTATCCGGATGCAACCGCTGCCCACTGAAACAAGCCCTCTGCCTTATTTGCCAATGCAATGCCGTGCTCCTTGAAAACTTCAGAAGGGAGCTTCTTCTCAAGATAGGCCAGGATATCTTCATCCACTTTGGAAGCCAAACCGGGATCATTCATGTGGATGGTATCGACAGAAAATGCTGAAGAAAACACAGGTTCGATATCAGTCTCTGGCCTCGAAGTGATGAGGATGCGGAAATATGATGGAAATTTTGAGAGGTGCTCAGCAAGAAATAGGTGTAATCCATTTTCATCTATTACGTCTCCGCTCTCATCTAAGGCATCGATTACGACAAGAATTGGATAGCCAAGTTGCAAATCCTTTAGTGGTTCAAGGAGCAGAGATTCGAATAGCGTAGCATAGTCGCGAGTACCGGCTCGAAGAGAGGAATTGTCCTTGACTACTCGCCAAAGTGCGGCTTTAAACGAAGGATAGCGGTCCGCAAGATCGCGAGCAAGGGTAGTGAATAGAAGGTGAGCCTCACGCTTTGATCTCTCCTCCCGCAGAAAACCGAAGTAAGAGCCGAGGCGCATCTTGTTGTCAAAGTAATGGGCAACCTCACGTGCAATCGACGATTTTCCGGTGCCCGCGTGTCCGAGGAGAACGAGGCCACGCGGGGATTTAGGATTGTCGACCCACTGGATGATGTGGTCCAAGAAATCTTTACGTGTGCCAGGAAGACACCGCTTATTGATGTTGTGGCGCGAGCCTGATTTGTAAGGGATTTCTCCAATCTTTGCATCTAGGTCTGTTTTCCTCTTTGTCAGATAGACGACATTTAGGCCATCAGAAAACTACTCACTCAACCCCTTTAGCTGTGTTCCAAACAGATTAAACCAAGAACAAAATATTTAAAATGGGGTGATATTACTCACATCGCCTTGCATTTGAAGCACAGCTATCTGAGCAGAGACGGTAGCATGTGCAAGGAAATCGTGTCGGAGTTGGATGAGGATGGCCTGATGGTCTTGGATCTTCCCATCGACTTGGCCACCAATGTTCTTCAATGTCCGCTTTCCTACGAATCACATGTTACCATCAATCAATGAGATGGATAGAGGCGACACACCAATTTGCACGTCTTTTGCATATGATTGGATAAACTCGCCACAATCCGAGACGCACTGCAGCATACCCTCGAGTATCTTCACCTGCTTGGACCCCGGTATCATACTCCTTAAAACGTGTGCATCCTGTACGAAATCAAACGCATCGCGTATGGCTTCGAGTAGTTTTTGGACGGTTTCGTCACGTTCAACCTGCTGTAGAAGTGTCTGGAAAGCATACGAACAAATAATGAATGATTCATATCGTATTGTGCACAAGAGAAGGGAGATGCACCTCGGGTATTTTTGAGAGTATTCCCCATGCCGTCTTCGCATATGGATGGAGCTGAAGACGAGCCTCAGCTCGGTGGATGATAGATAAATTGACCATGGACATACTTCGGCGAGGGGACTGACAGCGTCCATCACCCTCTTGATCACATCGACAGTGCGTCCCCAAGTATCAGAGATGTTGACCATCTTCATAGCTTCATCTGCATCACTGAGAGCTTCAGCGGCTCTGGACATCGCCGCCTGACCTCCTACTACTGGCATGACAGGAGTACCACCCTCTACGGGAAGGTCCCCAGTCCGAGATAAAACAAGTACGGAGTCGGTAGCAATCGTAGGTTGCACAATTTTTTGGACTATAGAGCGCGAAATACTCCTCTTAGAGGCAGGATCCCTTTCATGAGTGAGGCTAGAGGTGTTGCCGATTGCGGTCTGAGAGGGACTCGAGTTTATTGACACAGTGGTCGTTAAGTACAGTGTCGTTCGCTGCGCCAAATCTCCAGTACCTTCGTTGCCATTTCTCAGAACGAAAGGAATTTCTACATTACGATTATCAGCTGGATTAACGAGCAAAACCTCATTCAAGACAAACCAAGTTGTGATTCACAAACCATTTCCTCCCTCCCAATGAGGGTGTCTTTGCCCGTGGCCCGTTTGACATAGAGAGAAACGGTAATACGGGAACTTGGACGTACAGCACTGCAGAAGACTCTCAGCTGTGATATAATCAAAAGTAGGCGGGTCCCACAAGGCTTCAATTTTCTGGTTCCATTCGACGGCCTGTTCCATGCTCCGCACAGACTTGGTCCTCTTGGTTACTACCCCGTCGGTCATAGTAACGTAAAATTCTCTTTTCTTTCCGAAGATAGTTTTGAGGCGGGGAAGACTGCGCGCTCGAAGGACTGACAGGGTAAAGATATTTGATGCCAATTGTAGCAGCATCATCGATGAGATAAGATTCAGTACGTACCAGTGATTTCGAACTGGAGCAAGCCTTCCTGCATTTCACTGATATGCGCACTGTGCAAAGACCATATCAGAAGCTTCGTCCTAAAAAATGAAAGGGATTGATGCACATAATTTCAGGGTTTTGTGGACTTGGACTGCAGTTATGGTCAATAATTGGTAAGATTAGACGGTAAACGGTATTTGCATACAGATCCGAGATTATCTGGCCATGCAACGTGTCCTGAGAAAGGGACATAGCAGCTATGCAATTGGAGGATGGATTGTGAGGCCAAGGAAGCACCGACTGCATCGTGACTGCACATGGATCAGTCAGGTGACTCGGTGCCGCGTGAGATGGCATAGCTGTTCAACACAATGGCGGTTTCATCCGACGTGAACAAGAGCCTGATTAACATACAGTCGTGCCCTTAACCGAAGCCGGAGATGTCATTTATCACTTGGTTGTTCGATCTATTATTGACATTGAGTAACAGGCCTTATCGTGTCCTTTCTGACAACAGCGAAAGTATTCACGAAGGACATGTCTATATTTCCTCACAACATCGCCACTTCACGGGACATAGACGATCATATCGCCACCTGCAGGCACTTCGCTATCTCAAGCTTTCGGCCTAACGCCTAGTTGAAGGAACTTTCAAATCTGCACAGGTGCAGGCCAAGACATAGTCCTGCCTGCCCAAGTTTACCATGACACTCAAGGTCGTAGTACGGGTGTTGTTCACACCCAAGGGGCGGGCGTTTCTTAAAAACCATTTCCTTCTTCCGTGCTGCACTTCATCACAAACTAGCGCCACCCAGTATGCCAGTTCCACGTTGACTCGTCCGCACGAGAAACCCGAACCATCAACAGGTCTCTCTCTCTCATCCGGGCTGCCTGAGCTCCACGCTGCTCAGCACTGTCCACGATTTCCGAGAAGAATAGAGGCTGTGTCGTGTCGGGTGCTACACGACAGGCAAAGGGCAGAATTATGAACCATGACCATTTCGACTCGCCGTTCCTGCGTGATGGGATGGTTGTTGATGCGGACATAGAAGCAATGGGTCCAGGGACCGGACCTGAATCCTAACCCGAATCCGCTGCGGGTGCAGACATGAAACATGAAACATGAATGTCACGGGTGGACGTGGAGAACGAGACAACGAACGTACGTTCGCCTTCAGTTCCGAGTTCCAATATTTTGAACCAGAGCTTGATTTGGTCAATGGTCTATGACGAATGACCTTCTTTTATTCCGCAGACTGAGCACCTCGTCATCGCGAAATGAAATCAACTCGCGAACCTAGGTAAGCTCTTCCACGTACTGGGTTGTTAGGGTTGTTTGAGTCCACATACAGTCTATGGTCATTTTGCAATTGCAAATTTGGCATGTCGCATCTATATGTAAATTTTTAATTACAATGACGGTAGGGTTGAATACAAGCTTCCGCCGATAAATGGCCCAGGTATATCGTTATGTCGTTGGTCAGCCCTGTATTATCTAGATGGTGCTTTGGCTAGACGGTGCACTTCAATTACGCATTGTAGCTGGACGGCCTAGCAAGTGGCGTAAACCTGCTAGGTGTCGATAGTGACGGGTCGTAGCGGAACTATAAGCTATTTTTCCTTATGAGGCATATACATATGAGGATTTAGAGGAGAAGAGATGCATGTGATGTGTTGGGTTGCAGCAGGCGTGGAAATAGAAAATCGGACTAGGCTGACTATCTATCACGTTGCTCATCCCTGGCGTTTGTTTCTTTGGGCCGAGCACAGCTAAGGGCGTTCTCACTCACCCACATGCGTATCAGTACTGTCATGTACATGTACATAAACCAGAATGGGCGTAGGGTTTGTGGGCGCTGACTAGGTTATCATAGGCCCCTGATTGATGGGGTATCCTCACCTCATCACCTCCCCCCCTCTCGTTCATCATGTCTAAGTCTGTTGATTCCGAAAACTTGAAAACGAAGATTGCAGATGCCCCGTTCGACCATACACGGGCAGACGTCATCCTGCGGTCGAGCGACGGGGTGGACTTCCGAGTATTCAAGACTGTCCTTTCCCTCGCCTCTCCTCTTTTCGATGATATGTTCAACCTCCCGTTGCCTGCGTCCCAAACGTTGCACGATGGACTTCCGGTGGTGACACTCTCTGAGGACTCCAAAGTTCTTGATATGGCTCTGCGCATGTGCTATCCGATCCGGTCCCCGGAGCTGAACGAGCTGAACGACGCCCATCCCCTTCTCGAATTCGAACGTAAATATCAGGTGGACGTATTAGGTCCCCCGCTAGCCCGTTGTCTCAAGGATGCTATCGAACGTGATCCGGTTCACGTCTATGGCCTCGCCATCAAATATCAATACGACGAGGTTATGAAAGCCGCAGCCCGATCCTGTTTGAAGCACCCTATCTCTAAACTCGGATGTGACGTCCTGCGGTATATCACAGGAGAGGAGTACCATGCGCTTATCGAGTACCATAGTTCATGCAGCACCGCTGCCAGCGCAGTCACACTGGAACGGGCATGGTTCCCAACAAGTCACGATATATTTTCCAACTTGAGGGGTGATTCGGGCTGCGCGGCATGCAGCATCATGGTTGGGGATATGTTGCAATATCCAATTCTCACACCCAATCAACTTGCCATGATTCAAGCTCCAGGAAATCGATGTTCCCCCGTCCAAAGGAGTGCTCCTCGCTATCTGTGGAGTTACTTGCATCGTTCAGCTCTTCTCCTTGCACACCAACCATACGTGGAAGCAGTTACGGCGGAAGCTTTTGTGTTGAAGGATCTGAACTGTCCTCTCTGTACGAGCAGAAGACGAAAAGACATGCTCGATTTCAGCCGCATTTTTGCAGCAGAAATCCGGAGGGCCATTGAAAAGGTAATTGGGTACAAAGCACAGTTTCGTTGTAAACTGGGTCAATTGAATTCCTTGGTCGTTAGGTCCCTCTGATCAAACGGGAGGTAGCATTGGAGTCATGATCATAACTTCGTCTTCGTCTTCGTCTGGCAAATTTCTCACCACCAATCCTGATGGCATCACAGTAGGTCCCCTGCCGGAGCTTACAAAGGTATGCTGATGCTCTCTTGTGAACCTCTCCCATCCCAACAGTGATCCACGTGGCTTGGCCACCATAGGAGGGCCAGGGAGGAAACGTCAGTTGATGAGATGAGGGACCCGGGTACTAGTCACGACACCAATGACTTAAGTAGAGTCAAATGGCTGGCACCAACAATGGCTTGTTGTGTACACGACCTTGATACTCCAAGCTTATAGTTTACTCTCCTCCTATGATCGCTACGAGATTATTGGCTTCTGATATATGAGCACCCTCACAAAGACGAGCGGTCTGCACTTCTGCACAGCTTTGAGGCGATCGGCAATGAGGTTATCATGAATCCGCACCCACACCATGTCGGATTGGGTCCGTGGTGACCACAGAAGGCTGCTCGGGCTTGAAGCAGCGGCCACCACGTATCACTCGTCTAGTACGCTCCATGGGAATTCAACCGCATGTACATGTAGCTACAAATGTCGATATCACAGGAAAAATGTGCGTCTCGATGTCTCGAGCTCTGGCTGTTTAAAGTTTAATCAACAAAGCGAAAGCTTCCAAATCACACCCGGACTCACCTTCCAAACCCACTCATACTCATCCGACTTCGGCGGCACTTTCTTTGGTAATCCTGGCGTCTCTGCCGATTTCTCCTCGACATCTAGCTTCTGTTGATCGTTTGAGGCACTTTCCGCCTTTTCTTGCGACTCGTCGAAATCATCAAATTCTAAAGGTTTTGCGACATCTCCTAGATAGTTAACCGCAGGCAGTCCTTTCTTCAACGACCGTAGCTTGAGAGTGAATCGCGGACCAATCTCTTGTAATGCCACTTTTTCTGCCGAGCGAAATGCGTACCTCGATGACAATCACCATGTTAGCCCAGGTATATAAAAAGATAGTGGTACACGATGGCCACCTACCGATGCCGTCTGAAGAATAAAAAGTCACGCTGATTATGCAGCGTGACGACTTGTCGACCCTGAAATTCCGGCAACGGCGGGAAGAAGGTCTGGAACATGCGCCCGACGGTATGTCCGAGACGCGTGACAAAGTTGTTGAGCACAAGTTCTGGGTGATGGGGTGTCGCTCGCGCATGGCCCTATTCAAGATAGGGAGTGAAGATTCTGGCAGGACATAAGGAGAGAAGACGTACGAAGATTTTTTTGGTGAGTTCAATAGAAGTTAATCTGAAATAAGCCGTAGGCCCATCGGGCAAATGTACCAGCGTGATTGCATCTGCTCCACAGCATTATATGGTGAGGTGACAACAGCGCAAAGTTTCGGATACGCACTCGGTTTCTTCATATTTTCGTTTACGACCACCAAATTGCTGAACCCTCTCCCACCCGCCCATCCCGCTATTTTGCCCATCTCGAACCCCCGCGTTTTAGGCCGTCGATGGAATTCCGCTCCCGGGAAGACCCCGACGAGCTCATCGCAAAACTCATATGTCGCGCGGGTGGCCCTGGGCGATGTCGTGATGAGCACTTTTGGGGGGATAGTAGGGTCGTCTGTAGATGAGAAGTACGAGGCAAAAGGGTCAGAGGCAATGTCGGCTGCAGCCTCAGCCACCGGCTGCTGTTGTGCAGCGGCGGCGGAAGTTGAGGCGGACGGGTCTTGCGAAACGCTAGAAGAGGCGTCCGCCGTCAAGAACGACGGATCAAACTCGCGTGTATTTTCAAGTGTGCGCGGGACATTTTCGGCCAATCGTTTCTATTAATGCTCGTGAAGCAGCGGTGGATGTGTGACACGGCTCAGAGTCATGCCTACTTTTTTTGCTTTGGGATCGTCTGCCTCGCGCTTTGCGATTGCGAGTCGGCGCTGGAGTTTTGCTTGGCCTTTCTCCTTCTTGGAATTGTGAAATACTTGCTCGCGTTTTTGTTTGTTTTTTATCGCACTCGGCTCGAATCTGTGTGATTTGGGCATCTTTCAAGTCTCGTTTCATTTCACACGAGCTGTGGCTATGCGCGCTTCGGGTCGTCCCGGCGCCCAGCGCTCACCTTCAAACCATCCACATCCCACATCCACGTTGACACGCCTTTTATACGTCGGCTACGCCGTGCGTCATGTTCCACTCCCACACACGGTCGCCGGGTCTCTTGCTCTGCTTTCTGTTCATTTTTACTTCGGCTGTGAATGCCCTACACTTTTATCTCGATGCAAATGAGAAGCGGTGCTTCATCGAGGAACTTCCGACGGACACCGTGGTCGAGGGTAGGCATCAAACATACCACCCGACATGTTTCTCAACCGTTTTCCTTCCTTAGGTCACTACCGCGCATTAGAATGGAATGAGAAGGAGCAGCAGTACCAGATCAACGAAGAAATGGGAATCCTCGTGCAGGTCACTGTGAGTATCGCTTCTGGAACTGGAACCTTTCGACTCAGTACTACGCAACTCTCGCAGGAAGTAGAAACTGGCCATTCTGTCGCTAACACTCGTGGTCCACCCGACGGGCGCTTCACCTTCACCTCTCACGACTCGGGCGACCACTCTATCTGTCTTTCGACTAACTACTCCTCTTCTTGGTTCGGACCCACGGCACACATCCGCCTGCACCTCGACCTGGTTGTCGGTTCGACCAAACCTAACATTGAACATGATCGTGGACACGTCTCGGAACTCGCTGGTCAAATCCGCGATCTGAATATTAAAATCGAGGACATTCGCCGCGAGCAGCAGTATCAGCGTGAGCGCGAGGCAGATTTCCGGAACCTTTCGGAAACGACCAACTCCCGTGCGGTGTGGTACAGCATCGCACAAATAGTCGTACTACTCTTGACGTGTGCATGGCAATTGCGACATTTGAGAGTAAGTAATATCGCCACACGTCTGCCTTCAACACTTAACAATAAACTGCTGGCTCCCAGCGATTTTTTGAGGACCGAAAAATGCGCTAGCGTACAGCTACATACCATCTATGTGTTCCAAATACATCACAGGTTCTTATTGGCAGGTGCACTATTCGTCTGTCCCCTCGATCTTGAGGATCACTTTTTTCTTGATGTCTCCCAAAGCTATGCTCTGGAACACCTCCTTAATTGCTAATGAGGCTTGCTCATCGCTGGCATCTCGCTTGATCACGACGATCTCGTGTTTCGGTTCTTTGAACTGCTCAAACATGTAGCACGCAACCTCCCCTTAGCGTAGATGTAGCTGCTTACCTTTCCAGAAGCCATGATACGTGCGAGTTGCTCGACAAACCTACCTCGCCCTTCAACATTGTCTTTGTACCACCGACTAAGCCAAAATCCATGACTCGTGAGATTCTTGAATATGAAGGGTGCTGCGGGGAGGGACAAGGGTCGTTTTGCCATTGCACCGTATGTCACCAGATGGGCGTCACTGCCCAGAAGGCCCACCATTCCCATCGTTGACTCGCCGCCGACGCAATTCAACCCGAGGCGAATGTCCTTTTCAAAAGAAGTATCAGTATGCAGCAGATGCAGCGATATACCGTGAAATAACACCTGGTCATTCGTCCATTCTCTGACTTTGGCCTTGATGGCCCTTTTGTCCCCCAGCTCGTTGTATGTGACTACGTGTGTAGCACCTAGATCTTCCAACTCTTTCTTCAATGCGACTATATTATCCCTGCATATATCATAGTGAGATCCAAAACAGATCCATTGGTCGAGACGACGTATATAACCCACCGGTTCCGGACAAAGTTAATAGTCTTTAGGCCAGCATTCCTTGCGAGCTGTATGACGGCCTGACCGACCTGCAACGACAGCAATCATTGAGCTCCCGCCATCACTGATCCTTATCCACCAAAGACCCCAACATGACGCACCGCGCTATTCGCACCATTCTGAATGACCCACTGCCCACTCTCCAGGGTGATAAAGTGCGACAGAAGACAGAGCGCAGTTGCCGGGTTGACCTATTGTCAAAGAAGTGGGACTTAAGTTGAGGGGAATATCCAAAAGCAGTGACGCAAAGACACCAACCATCATCGTCGCCGCATTCACTTCCGAGAGGCCCTCGAGCTTCGGCACTTTCAACAAGTGTCCCGCGCGCAGGTTCGCAGCGCTCCTCCAGGTGCCGACTTGGCTCGCGCCCATCACGACCCAGTCGCCGCGCCTGAGGCTCTCCACGCCCTCGCCGACGTGCGTGACCTCCGCGAGGCCCTCGTTCCCGCCGACAAATACGTCGCCCCCGCCCGAGATGCCAGGGAAGGTGGTAGGTCCTGGCTTGGCAGGGTACACCCCTTCGATGACGTTCACATCGGCTGGGTTTATGGGCGACAGGAGGAAGCGCACGTTCACCGTCTGTGGAGGAGGACGCACGGGAAGGTTCGGGATGGTGAGCACGCGCAGGGCATCTGCTGGTTGGCCATTCTGTGAATAAATGATGGCACGGTTCGATTGGTTACGTGCTGAAGTTGAGAAACAAATACGAGGAGCGTAACATGATAATGCGAAACCTTGTTTTCTGAACATCGTGGCGCCCGGCTACAGGCCTCCCAAGCACATGATGAAGCAGCTTGGGGCCCACTCACGAAACTCAACGCCATATGGAATGGGCCATATTTACGTGTCAAGGAGAAAATCTATATAGGTCATTTGTTGAGATTTTCAAAGTAAATACATGTGGAGGAGTAGAGGTGTAAGAAATAAAAAAGAAAATACACCCGAGTCCCCATGTCACCTAGCCTCCATTTCCAATGTCACCACAATTCTGTTGGAAGACGCCCGTCCTCGTCCTCTTGGATGCAGGACATGCGTCAGTCTATATCAGCCCAGCCTCCAAGGCGAGTGAGCGGAATGTAGAAGCCGGTTTTGTCAACAGGTTACTGGGCGTGTCAAGTTCGACAACCTACATACGGATTGGTCATCATTTCCGAGGCGGGGACAAGTTACGTTTCGCTTACCCTGCCTGCGTCCAGGACCAAGATACGGTCCGAATCTATGATGGTATTAAGACGATGCCTGTGAGCATGTCAGATGAGAGAACCGAGCAATCATCTTTATCATGCTTACGCAATGGTAAGGATAGTGGTGTTTTTGAACTGCGGGCCACGAATGATCTCTTGAATAGCCTCGTCCGTGTCGATGTCCACCGCGGATGTCGCTAAACGTGGATCAGTCGACGCAACTGGGTCCTCTAAAGACTGACTTACCTTCGTCCAGTACAAGAATTTTGGTTTTGCGTAGCAGGGCCCGGGCAAAACAAACGAGCTGCCTCTGCCCGGCAGAAAGGGACGAACCAGCTTCCCTCACAGGTGCGTCAAGTCCCTTAGAAAGACTTTCCACGTACTCCTTTAAGTGGGCCTTTTCCATAGAATGATATCAGTGACAACCGTCAAACATCATAGGCATGAGTTTACCTGCTCGAGCGCCTCCCAGATATCAGCATCTTGGTATTCGCCACCAGGATCGATATTCTCCCGCATAGTTCCCTCAAACAGATCTGGCGATTGTGGAACAATCGTCATTGCTGTACGTAGGTCATGGAGTCCGATCTTCGTGATATCGACTTCGTCAATTAGAATCGTTCCACCGGCCGGTTCGATTATGCGAAACAGTGCGAGTAACAGCTGTGATATTCGATGAGCGCTGGCCCAATCAGCAACAAACCTGATTAGTCTTACAGATGACTTCCCGGCTCCGGTTCGGCCACAGATCCCTATCTTTTCTCCAGGGTTCTAGCGCAAGCTGGTTAGCATAATGACCATGCCTGAGCACCAAAGGCCATACCAATGTCAGCGAAATATCTCTTAGCACCAAATCTAGTTCGGGACGATATCTAAGTGAATAATTCCTACCAGAAGAAGTTGTTAGCATCCGCATTGGCACCAACGCTTCGGGAAATATATACCTGAATTCGATATGGCCCTCTAACGGCCATACGCCTTCTGGATGAGTTTCCGGGATCTCATACGGTGCTTCTGACTTGAGCTCGATGTATTGTAGCATACGCTCCACGCTGACAATGTTCTGCTCTACTTCGCTCGCAGAGCGCACAAGCCAGTTCTGGGGGACCTTCAGGACTTTCCTCAAAGGTTGGCATGGCGAGCATACTCACCAATGACATTGTCGTGTTAAGCGCGTAGGAAATAACAAGACCCACAAGCCCCGCGTCAACTCCGCTCGTTATAAGCGCGCTCACAGCCAATAAAGATGATATGAAGATTATCGATGCACCAATGAATTCGAGGCGTATAGCCAGCCACCGGTTAACGGTGGTGCTCGGTAGATAGCACATTTGATTGCGATCGATACGGCGTTCGTTGATTTCGGTGAAAATCGTCTGCTGGTTGAACGCACGAATCGTGGATAAGCCACTGAGAGATTCAGAAAACCAAGAAATGATAGGGGAGCGCGAGACGGCGTTCAGACGTTGGAGTTCGCGCGACGTAGCAAGGTAGTAACTGCAAGCCAAGAGTTAGACCGCTTTATGGAAGTCAAACGAGGGCACCGACGTCATAAAACGTGAGTACAACCAGCCAAGGGGAATTATCGCGATTAGAAACGGTGGGAAGCTTGACCCAATGACGATGATTATTCCAATGGAAGAACACAGCGTGCGAGCGACGAATTGGATAACCTGAAAACGACATGCGCTGAGCGGAATCGCTTGTCCTCGTTTCGAATATGTACTTACTCTTGCCAACATTTGGTCCACGACATTCGTATCTTTTGTAAACAAGTTCAATATCCTAGCAGTGACAATTCCAAGCTCGGACAATACACAGAATCAGGTTTTTCAAGGTACTTACCGGCCAGAGGGTGTAACTTCGAAAAAGGTCAGGGGGGCACGGATAACTGAATGAAGCATCTGCAGGAGTACCGGTTAGCAAGGACAGGAGTAGGGGGAATAAGCGACGCACAGCATCGTGCAACCGCTTTGAACTCCTCAACGAACATAATACCAGCATCAAGATTGACGCCATGCAGTTGAGCGCAGCGGTAGACAACGATAAGAAACCATATGCCCAGAGGAATTTAACGGCACTCTTATTCTCGCCACTCTCGCGGTTACCCTCGCTCCAATATTTCAACGCAAAAGAGCCAAAGATTTGCAGCGCCTGCTGCAGTATCATTGCAAGAATAAAGAAAGCAAAGCCGGTCTTCGATGCCGCCTCGATGTAACGCCAGTATACTTGCGACTTGACTCGTCCCTGGGCGCTTTGCTCCTCACTAAGGCCACCAGACGAGGCCCTGGTCGATTGGGGTGTAACTGGGGCGAGGGCTGCGTGGCCATAGCTTCTCTTACGGGTGAGTTTCTCCCCAACAGTGTCGAGTTTCTCCACAGTCAATACGCCTTCCTCTGTGCGAGTGGAGCTACCAGATCGCGAGAAAGTATCATCGTTCCCGAAGGGCGTCGTGGCTCCAGATGAAGCCGACCCGCTTGTATGACCATGACCGTGACTATAATCCAGCGGGTGAGTTCAGCCTTCATTAAATATCGAAGGAGGCTGGACTGACATCAACTTATAAACCTGACTTTCTTTATCTGCAGCAAACTTAGCATACGGGCCCGATTCGATCATAGTACCTCGTCGTAAGTAGACTAGCTGGTCGAACTTGGAGAGGAATGATACGCTGTGCGTAACAACAATCCGGGCTTTAGTTGCTAGTAGGCCACGCGGCCCTATAACTTGATCTGAACAAGCCCAGCGCGTCAACGTCCCAGTTAGACGCGAGCACAAGACAGGTGTCTCACCAAATACTTGTCGGGCGACTTGCGAGTCAACGGCAGCAAGCACATCGTCAAGCAATACCCTTCAGTCAATCAGTTCGACGTTCCAAATAAGAGTAAAATATCCATACAAGTCAGCACGCGCATACACAGCACGAGCCAGAGAGACACGTGCACGTTGGCCACCACTTAGCTATACGCCCATGTCAGGGTTTCATCAGATCACTTTCCAGATGACATACAGTAATTCCTAATGACCATCAATAACAATCACACCGAGCCGAAAGACAGGAAAAAATACCTTTCTCCCCGACTTCAGTCATATCGCCGTGGGATAAGAGCTCCAAGTCTGGACGAAGCGCGCATGCTATACCAAGGAAGATAATGAATACAACATAGGCACAATCGTCCATGGTTCTTAGGCCACGCACCGTCAAGGACTAGGTTGTAGAACTCCTCGTCATACTCGTGCGAAAATAAGATGTTGTCGCGGATGGAAGCACCCATCAACCTGTCTACAGTTTCAAACAAACTGTCGAAACGCGGACACGTTTCGCCTTACCACGGATTCTGTGGAGCGTACGCTACGGTGCCGTGCAAAGAGACTTTGCCTTCAACCCGACGCATATCTCCGATGATCGCCGAAAGAAGGCTCGACTGCGCTGGTGAGAAGCAATCTAATCAAGAAACCCACCAAAAGACGAACCTTGCCAGCACCAACCCGTCCAACAATTCCTATTAACTCGCCCTTTCGTACAGCCAGATTAATGCCTTCTATAGTCGAGCTTGCAGCATTCTTGGACCAAGTAAATTCACCGTCCTTGACTTCTAGTACCTAAGACCCGGGCCGCGTTGCTATGTACATTCGTTTCAGAACCCAGATAACGTACCACGTCTCCAGTGGAAAGGTTATGATCCGGCGTGACCTCCCGCGCGTCTTTCTGGAGTTCGTCACCGTCCAAATATGTTTTGATGCGCTTGGCAGAGACGAATCCTTCGATGACTTGGTTAGTAAGGAGGGCCACCTGGGAAAGGTGAGATTTAAGTTCACGTGATCAAGATCACATGACGCAAAAGTTACCATCGCGAGGGGGAATTGGAGGAGCATGAATAGTGATATCGCGGGGAATATCACATCGCTCGTCAGTGGTCTAGAGGATACTGTGGCAGCAGTAGCAAAGGAACTGAATGCAACCAGTACTGTGTGACATTCGCACTACTCAGAAAATAGGTATTCAAGAGCTTCCGGATGCCACCTACATGGGATGCCACCCCACAGCGTTGTGTTCAATGCCTGAATCCGGAAGACCAGTTTCAATACAGGACACCATGGCAATGAACAGATACACACGGAACATATTCCAATTTTCTTGAGCATCTTGAGCTCCTCTTCGTTGCGCACGAATAGAATGCGGCGGAGGAACGCATGTTCCCAAGCGTACAACTTTATGCTAAAAGTACGTGTCAGATCATGAGATGTTGTCCTTATTTTGCCTAGTTGTACCTCCTGATGTTTGCTAATAATTCGTTCATCATGCGCGAGCGCTTGTCCTTGTTTTTCATCTGCTTGATCTGAAGGTTCTTCAAGAAATTGGCGACAAAGGTATTCAACGGGACCGAAAACAACATGATAGCAACCCCCACGAACGCAGACCACCCAATGAGGTTGTATAGCGAGATGAAAGCAAGCGTGACCTTTAGGACGCCATATTGTCAGAGTTACTGTTTTGCTCAAGCGATATGATTCGTTACCTGGAATGGGGCCGAAATAGCCATAACCCCATACGCACATAAGTCTTGCAGCCTCGAGGCATCGACTGACATCAGGTTGACAATGTCCCCGGATGATTTACCACGCTCGTCGTTGGATAAGACGAGGGCCTTTTGATAAATGACAGCGATGAGCCCTCCGCGAACGCGCATACCGGTCTCGAAGCAACGCTGGAAATACTACAGGGTGCGTTAATAAAAGCGGAGAACGCTTAGAAAGAAGGGTAACCTGATGGAGTATGATTGACTGAATGATTGCAGCAATAAACATGGCAGTGGCGATCGAAAATCCTTGTATCGCACTCGGGGCCATGTTGTCGTCCGCGCCGTTCAGCTTCGCACTTTGGTATGCAGAGATAAACGACAGGAAGAGACGCAACAGCTGAGGCTGAGAGAAAGAGAGGCAATCTTGGATGAGCTTGAGACAACCGGCGGTAACGAAAGGTCCTCCATATGACACAAACAGAGCGACCCACAGCGATTTGCTGAAAGAAACACTCAGTTAGACTCGCTCAACAAGCAAATGAAGCGGAAAAACCCTACTGTTTCTTTATGGCGCGTTGCAGTGTCTCACCAAGCTTGGAAGCCTCGTCCTCCGGAACAAGCTCGGGGAGGTCATTTTCCGTCACGTATTCCTTCGCGCCTTTCCTCATGAGAGGTGTGAGCCACCCGAACGTCCATACGCTAAATATATTCGCTGTCAAAAGCGGATTCTCCGGATTCAGACGCGGCTTGTCGTCAGACGGCTCAGCGCGGAACTCGGGGCCCAAACACTCGAGCGCGAATGCGACGATGCCGAGTGCGCCGATTCCCCACCGCAGGGTAACGACGGGTGGGAGGCGGTACGGGCGCGCGAGTTGGAGGGTGGTGCGGGACCATATTAGGAGCGCAGCGAAATAAGCCAGCCAAAACAAAAGGGCGACGGCGGATGAGCATCGGGTCCGAGTATGACTCATATATGTAAGGAGTGGGAGAACCAGGAACGCCGCCGCTTCCAAGACGAACGATGGGAAAAAATATACCCATTGTGGGCACAGAGCAGCAACAATCAAATTGACGAGGCTGGCTGACGCGACCAGCCCGAGGATGACCTAGCACATTTCGGTAAGAATCACGGCGGACCAGACGCGACTAAGTCGGGACTAAGAAACCCGTTGTTGGGCCAACGTACCAGCTTGGCCCACAGGAGCCGCACATTAATCTTCTGTGTGCGCTGGAGGGCACCTAGTCTGTACAGGTGCCACACCCGATAAAGGCCGATAACGATGAGGAACGCGAGGGGGACTGAAAATAGGACCGAGTCTTCAAAGCAGGGAGTGAAATCAAAGGGACGCTGCCGTGAAATGGGTCCCCAGCCTTCGCGATGAAGGCAAATGACACCCCTGAGCATCAAGACTACTCGTATCTTTGAGAAAAGGCGAGCAAGGCCACAGACGCAGATGAGGAGTCAGTGAGGCAGTGACGGGCACTTAAATATATATACGCGACAGCTTCGCTTCGCTAAATCCGTGCAGCCATGTGACACTTGCGGGGTCGGTGACAAAGCCTGTGGGTGCCTAGAGACAGACATGACTCACAAGTACAATTTTAAACACTAAACACGGCGGATCAGGGGGTGGGTGATCAAGGTGTAATTCAGAGTGTGTGAGTGTGTGTCCACGTCCACGTGGAACGGGTAGTGCGCGTATAGATACAACGTGTCTCTCCACTACGCAAAAGGCAATCAACGCAACCTATAGCTACTGGTCGCGCGTCTCCTGCATCTGCTCCTTGGTGACCTGAATGAATTGCTCCCTCAACGCCCGCTGCTCCGCGATCTTCTTCAATATCGTGCTCCGACGCGTGGTCAGGTCGCCGCGCCATACCCATCGCGGCGAGTTTTTCTTCGTGAGCCGCAGCAGCTCGCCCTTGAGCAGGTCCCTCCTGAGCTCGTTGTTATACTCTCGGTTCAGAAGCTGCTCGCGTGCCTCGCGCTCCTCGCCGGACATATCCTCCGGCATCATCGGGTAATAAAACGGCTCGGCGAGCCCGACAACAGCACGCTTGTACGTGCGATATGACCTGCCGCGCACCAGCGCCATGTTCCATGCGCGCCGGAGGGGGGCCACGTAATTGTCCGTGCGGATGTACGTCGTCTGCACGCCGTATACCGCGGAGAGATACGCACGCACATCCGTCTTTGTGACCGACTGGGGAATGCGGAACGTCGCTTCGTAAGGATTGTACGGCTTTCCCGGGGGTGTAAAATTCGGAACAAGGCGGAAGATGATGTTGGGCAGATAGACCTTCTCACCCACGACTCGCGTCTCCGTCGCTCCTGAAGACGTCACGACCTCTCGTGTGCCACGAAGTCGAGACCGTCGCGAGTTGAGTTTTTCGAGCCACTCGCCCTCCGTGGGCTCTGTTCCATCTGGACGCAAAAGCTCGCCCTTGGCAAGGGCACGCTGGTAGCGAGCAAATTCCGTAGGGGTTAGGCCACTGGGGAGTGCATCGGATTCACCAGTAGCAGTGGGAAGTTTTCTCGAGCGGCGAAGGCGGACGGCGCGTGGGGTCGAAGCCGTCCTTGCAGCGGCGGCAGCTTCTGGGAGGGTAGAATAGCAGCGTTTAAGTAGGGCGTTCATCACGTTCGCCACTGCTGCAAGTCAGGTGAAGGCGGAAGCGGAAGAGACCAGTCCGGCGGTGTTTGCCTATGTTTGCCATCGCTCCCATGCATGGCGAGCAGAGGCAGAGCAGAGTAATTACTAATTACAGTACTACACAGTACACCTCACCAAGAATACAAATCCCCATCCTCAACAAGCGTGCTTATGAGAACAACTTCTCATATGCCTGACGCATGCACTTAATGAAAGTATACACATCCTGCGACTCGTTTAATTGATCTAGCAGTATTGGTAACGTGGGCAATAGTGGTGTTGATGTTAAGACTATGAACAATGGTTGGTTCGCGGTTGAAGCAGACACGGATAGTGCAACGTACCTTTGTACGAGGATGAGGAGACGTCAAGTACAAAGCTCACTTCGCGCGAGGAGCGCGAGCCGTCACCTTCGCCATCCTTGAGTGAATAGCGTATTAGAAGCTGGTCCTGACCGACGCCCTCGATGACACATCCCAAAGCACGCTCGCAAGCGTGCAAAGACGCAGCTACGGGCGTAACGTGCATGGCCAAAGTTTTGCGTTCCAGTTCTCGCACTATGGGAAGGAGCAGGTCGTGAACAGGGGGGGAGTATAGACGAGACGGATGGGGAAGACTAACCGTTTTTGAGATTCGCCACACGTGCGCGATATTGTTCAAGGTCTGCATCGAGCGCTGCGACTGCCTCGCACTGAGCGGACGCTTGGCGTCGGATAGCAGCGACGGATGCTTCGGCTTCCTTGGTTTCCTCGCGTTCACGTTCCAGTACTGGAGACGCAGGTCAGTAAAACCCAAGCCGGCACAGCAAACTGGGACACGCGACGCAACCGCCGATAAGTTCAATTTCCATTAATTTGCATTGATTGGCCTCCTTTTCCATGTTCTGCGCGCGCTCCGCCAGCCTCTTCACCTCTGTGGTGTGCGCCTCACGAAGCTGGTTGATCTCGGCTATCGCGCGGCCGTTGAATGCCGTGATCGCCTCCGAGAAGTTGCGTGTCGAAGCATCGTACGCGGAGAGGTGAAGATCTATTGTTGGGTGTTGGGAGGCGAGGACAGCAGCAAGGTTGAGTCGAGGGTGGTTGAGCCCTACCATCATGGATATGGTCGCGTGAGGAGTGGCGGTGTGAGGGGCAGAAGGCAGACACGTGACGGCGAACGTTACGTGGGCGACAAGCGACAAGATCAATCATCACACACTCACGCTCACACTCCCCCTGTCCGTGTCCGCCATGGACCATCAACTAAGCTACAACGCGTATCAGCGTTCGCTATACACGGACACTCCTTCCACCATCGCTGCTGCTATTGCTCACCCCACTCCTCATCCCCCCGTCCCTCAGTTCATCACAGATACCCATGCCCTTCCCCATGGGTTAAGCCCCGGCCTGCCGGTCACCAATGACGAGAACAGCATCTACAGTCTCGTCATAGACCTCATGGATCCTGAATCCCGCGAGGCCGCCCTTCTCGAGCTTTCCAAAAAGCGAGAGCAGTACGATGACCTTGCCCTCGTTCTATGGCATGCTTTCGGTCAGCGACCCTCAAGGTCATCGTACCCCGCCACTGACCACCTCGACTTGATTCTAGGTATCATGCCAGCTCTCCTCCAGGAGATAGTGTCCGTCTATCCCATGCTGTCCCCTCCGAACCTCACGGCGCACGTATCCAACCGTGTCTGCAATGCCCTCGCCCTCCTCCAATGCGTCGCCTCTCATCCTGAGACAAGACAACTCTTCTTGAACGGTACGCACTACGCCTCCATTCCTCCCTCCCCGCTCGACGACCGTGGCTGACGTCATGGAACAGCACATATACCCCTCTTCTTGTATCCGTTCTTGAATACAACTTCCAAAACGCGCCCCTTCGAGTACCTGCGCCTAACCTCCCTCGGTGTCATCGGCGCTCTCGTCAAGGTAGAGTCTGGCCGTCTATATTCACTATCCGTGCCCTGACCGGATCTGACTTCCCGCCCGTCGAAACAGCAAAACGACAACAACACGGTGATCCACTTCCTCCTCTCGACGGAGATCATCCCGCTCTGTCTGCGCATCATGGAGACCGGCTCAGAACTCTCCAAAACGGTCGCGATCTTCATCGTGCAGAAGATCCTGCTCGACGAGACGGGGCTCACCTACATCTGCCACACCTACGAACGCTTTTTCGCCGTCGGCACCGTCCTCAGCAACATGGTGAACCAGCTCGTCGAGACCCAGGCAGTCCGGCTGCTCAAGCACGTCGTCCGTTGCTATCTTCGCTTGAGCGACAACCCGCGGGCTCGTGAGGCGCTTCGGGCATGCCTCCCAGAGCCCCTTCGCGACAACACATTCGCCGCGCTTCTCCAGGTGAGCCTCCAATGTCATGTTGATCCGCAGCAGGACCGCCTTGGCTAACACGGATTCCATTTGCGTTCAGGGTGACATGGTCACAAAACGTTGTCTCACTACGCTCCTCAACAATCTCAATGACCAATAAATCTTTCTTTTTATTAGGGGCCATACTGTATTATTCGTCGCCGCTGTCCTTTTCTTCCCCTTTCTCGATATACTTAGCCCACCCGTAGTCGCAACTGTACTCACTACCATACCTGCGTCGCTTTCGCCTTCGCTTTTGCTGCCTTTGGAGACATATTTGCCAATCTGGGGGATGATGTATTAAATTACACTTTCCTATGTAAAGAACGAACGGAGTAAATGAATGAAAATAGAGATATGTATATACGGTCGCGCGTTCAGGTGGTGGCTACGTCAGTGCTGTTACCGAAATGGTGAGGTCCGCTCCGCCGCTGGGGGGCCTCTCACTCCGACCGCTCCGACCACAGCCGCAGCCTCCTCCACCTGAATGGTGAGCTCTTCGAGCCCGGGTATACGTGCGCGCAGAAGCATATCGACGCGTTCCACGACCCCATTCAGGTCGAAATCCTTTTGTGGCGTGGGGGGAGCGAGCTGCACGTGCAGCGAGCCAATCAAGCTGCTCGCGTCCTTCGGCCAAAACTGTGGGTTCGTGTACGACGCGAGTCCTTCGACCGACGCAAGCTGCACCCGCCAGCGCCCGACATCAGCGATAATGTACACAGCGAGAGGAAGCGAAGGCGTACCTCGTCCAGGGCGTCTGCGATGCCATCTGCGTGCTGCGCAACATCCAGCGCGAGCACTTTGCCCGTGTCAATGACGAGGGGGATCACACTTGCAGCGATCAACACCGCGATAAAGATCGACGCGATCGGGTCGAAACCGGTCCAACCGTAATACTGTATTAGCAATGTCGAAATGATTACGCCCACCGAGCCGAGCGTATCCTATCGACCCCCAGAACATGTCCCATTAAGCATGACGAAGATAAGGATCCAGAAGAGATACAGAACGAGGGAGGACACTGACCGCCATGACGTGTAGAAACACGCCGCGCATGTTGTGACTATGGCCCTCGCGGGAGTGCCCACTCCCATGCACGTGAGAGTGGTCGTGCAGGTTGGGTGTGTGGCCATGATGGTGAGTATGCTGGTGGGATGCAAAATGCTCGTCTACACCGAAGCGATAGTTCGGTGTTACAGGCGAAAGCGCAGCGCCTTCGAGAGTTAATGCGCCTAGACGTGAGGCGTTGTGTAGTTGCAAGGATGGCGCCCTGCGATTGTGTTTACGATGACCATGACCATTCGCCTTCGACGCTATGGAGGGTGCAGTATGGGACTTGGATATAGAGGGGGGTGTGATAGGCATCTGTAGTGAAGAGGTCATTGCCATAGAGGCGGAGCGGGTGTGAGTGCGAGGTGGTACGCTAAGGCCATCGCCATTAGCAAGCCCGTTTGAAATGTGCAGACGAGGTTGGACGCCGGGATGTAAATTTGGCGCGTACGAGTGTGAGGTTACGGTGGTGTCGGGTGGCGAGTGTGAGGAAAACGGGGTGGCCGTATCCTCGTATTCGCAATCATGGCCTTCGCAGCCACTCTCATGATCCGAGTCGACCAGATGCTCCTCAATCATCGGAGAGTGTAAGACCTGTAACAATCAAGTTAGTAATTCACTAAGCACGAATAAGTGACTCCATACGTGATCGTGAGTATGGTCATGCTTATGGCCACTGTTGGTACCGTGAGCGTGCTTATGTCCAAGTGAATGGCCGTGCATGTGGTCATGAGCGTGTGCGTGATCGGGATTATGCCCATGTCCATGGCTGTGCGAATGTCCATGGTGCGCGTGACCGCCCATTGCTAGCATGCCGAACAGATTGATGCCTAAGCCTACAGTACTAACCAAAAGAAGTTGGTTTGTATTCATCTCTGGCGGATCCAGTCTAAGGCATGTCAGCTGCGGCGCTCCTCGGACAGTGCACATACTCACAGCCGCTGAATCGCTTCGAATACGATAAAGATTGAGATTAAAATTAAAAAAATGCCATTCGCAAAACCTGAGAGCGTCTCGATTCGCCCATACCTGACAACACCTCCTCGGATCAGTCTCAAGGGATGACAGCTAAGCAACTTACCCATATGTAAACCGCTCGTTGGGGGGCCACGTAGCCATGATCGAGGCGAACAGACCCACCCCGATAGCCATACAATCAAACCCCATGTGGATAGCTGTAATACAAATCTTTTGCATTAATCAATGTGATACTGGGACATTGACCTACATACCATCGGATATCAAACCCAGGCTGTTTGTCCAGATGCCGTACAGCATTTGAATCATCATGTAAGATAAGTTCAGCATAAGAAAATAGAATATTCTCCGCGACTCCGGATTTGACATTATCGTATTCAAATGGGAGCGGGCAACTTGCGTTACCGGAAGATGTGGAAGGCCATCAGAAGCCCATAACTTTTTGGGGTAACAACCTGGAGGAGATCAGAACCTGAACCACTGATACACTTAACGTTTGAGACAGACCATAGGATAAAAATAATCCCATTACTATCTCCGCTGTGGCTGGTGAACGAGAGAACCACATAAACCCAAAGGTGATCGTCGCAAGGAATGTGGAGGCGGAAGACAACAAATTGTACTGTGGTGTCATAGTGACAGGACCTTCGAAGGAGCTGCGTCCGAGTTGAGCAGAACATGCTACCAGAGGGATGGCGCATAGAGATAAGAGGGAGATGACTGGAGATGGCGGTACACTCGTCTGAGGGAACAGATCGTGCATAAGGCTAACTGTACGCGGAAGATGATCGTGTTGTACTTGCCAGAACCTCCCGGGTAGCATAGGCAAACAAGCTGAATGTCGCAGCACCGACAGTGCAGCAGATGAACAGGTACTTGGAACGCATGCTGGGCACTAGGATGGACCTAAGGTGCTCCAAAACTCCCGTCGCGACTATGTGCAACAGCAGGGCCAAGTATCCGGGGAGTGTCTCCAAGACGTCATTGAGGGAATACTTGGCGTCGGAGGCGAAAGAAACGATGATGCCGACAGCTATCGGCGCAAAGCGCACCTTCTGCGCATGCGTGCGTAAATATCGCTGTCGAAAGGAAATGGGTAGATGGGACGCCCACCAAAGTAGCACTGGTCAGGGTCTTTGCCCACGCCGACGAGACATGCGAAAACATGACCACGCTGCACATTCAATCCGTGATCAGGACGCCTCCGATGCGCAATGCGAACAGAACGGGAGAGAACACACCGTGTGACCGACAATTGCGACAGTGCGACCAGGAGGCTACCCTGCTGGAGGAAATATGCAACGGATGCCATCACAAGCGTAGACCACTAGGTCAAGTCGAGCAATACGTCGATACGTCGATCACCTGTGCCCCTCGGCGTAACAGGTTAGGGGAAAGTGCGTACCTTCACCGAGGACGCAGCTGCCAATACATCTGATACACTTCCCGCTGCTACCTCTCCCAGAAGGAGCTCTACTGCACCACACGCAAGGACACGCATAAGGATCCAGAACGCGCCGACGTTTTGTGTTAGAAGCCATTCCTTGACCACCCAAAGAGAAACGACAAGGAGAGCATTCGAAAATGCGACATCAGTGGCAATGCGTCTGGACACTCTATATGATGACAGGTGTATATTTCTGTTAGACATGTAATGGATACTCACGAGTTAGAGAGCACGATTCTTGGATTGAGGATCACTTTCTTGCGCGTTCTTGCATCTGTTAAATCCATTACAGGATCTCATAGACTTTTTAAGTTAAATCCGGACGTCAAGGTGCCAGACCTGGCTCCTCGGAATCCGAATGGCGAAAGGCGAAAGGCTTCAATTTCTCGTGTTCCCACGTCACGTGCTCACTTGGCTTACGTCAGTTGTATGTGTTACACGAATGGTATTGAGGACAATCACGTTTACAATAAAACAAAACTCGTGATACGCAATACGGTCATATTTACTTGACGATGGGCTACAACACAAATGTGGAAATAAACTTCACCGGTTTTTCTGAGCGAAGAAACTTGACAGCTTCCAAACCTCATGGGAATAGCAGATTTTGTATCCGAGCTTCAGACATGGTTGAATTGGGCAACAAGATCATGCCATGCCATGTTAGGATCTGTCCCTGGGCTGTAATCCGAGTTGACTTGCATCGCCCGAGTAGCTTGTTGGGGAGGCATAGATGAGGGGCTAATGGCAGACAGGTATGACTCTGCACGTAGCGAAGCAGCATAGTCAAAGCCCATAGAACCGGGGGATGTCGGCATGTAAGCGGTCGAAGGGCCTGCGTGCATGCCATTGTACAGGTATTCTGCCGTTTGTTGATGTTGCCAGTATTGGGTGTAGTTATAGCCTCGCATAGGACCCGGATGGGTCTGGTGTTCGATCGGTACATGATTGTGAGTCTGAGGAGCCTGTGGTTGGCTCTGCGTATGGGCATGGTGCGGCTGCGACATTGGCTGGGGTGGTGGTTGTTGCTGATAGTCAAATGTCTGCCATCCAACTTGCTGGCTGGGTGGCGCAGTTGGCGCAGCAGTAGGTAGTGCGTTGAGTTGAGGGGGAGTGGACACATGTGACGCGTAGGATAGAGCGGGAAGAATATTAGAAACGACTGGGGAGCTGCGTGGGCTGGCAGAGGCCGTCGTTGGAGAGGATGCGGTCGAGGAAGAAGCCTTCCGTGGCACAAGACGGGTTTTCCCACCCAAAGTAGCCAATTCCTCGTCTTCTCGCTTTACATCTCCCTCATAGTCTGGTGTCATTCCCGGTGACTGTGGGTCATTCCTTGTCTGAACGTCATTCATCGTTGCGATAGCGCGCTCCCTTTGTTTTCGCAGTACGGGCTAGAGAAGTCTGCATTAGTCTGGCGTCTATTCATCGCCTCTTTTAGACCTACCAGGACTTTGATCGCTCTAGGATTCTGCGACACGTCCTCAAAGAGTCGTAGTGCAGAATCCAGATGTGACAAGGCCGAACGAGCCAGTGCCATCTTTGGGCACTTAATCGGTATAGAGCCTAACACGATCTAGATGACTGTATCAGAGGCCGAAGATCGCGTCGGTGGGAAAGTTTCTTACTGCACAAGAGAACACGTGAGTGAACAAGAACCACATTCGTTCCGTCAACGTAGGTTGTTGAGAGAATAAGCTTTTGATCAACCCGACGAAGGAACATGCACTATTATACACCGCCAACACTGACGGAGCATACTTGCTGCCAAGAGGGTCATCGGGGCTATCCTCAATGGCACGTGCGAAAAACCCTCGATGCATGTAAAACAAGGCTTTTCTATGTAAGTATGCACCCTTTTTACGAAGAAATGGCTTGGCTTACTCATCTCTCTAATCGCAAATCCAACGTACCGTTGGAGAGTGAGGAAGACAGGAACCGTATCGACGTCTGTCATGGGCCCGCCAAAGCCCGGAACCTGGAGAGAAGGCGGAGTATAGAAATCCCGCACTTTTCGGTCCAGTTGCTGCAAAACCTTGTAATTCGGGGTGCGGGCGCCAAACACCTGGTCATGGACCACACTCATGCATTGAGAAGAAAACCGGAATTTCCATAGTTGGACTTGAGAACATAAGTCACCTTGAAACGAAACCAAAAGACATAACGCAGATCTCACAGCTCATTTCTTCCTCGCCATTTTCGTCTCTGACACATTCTCCAGGCAACTGGGTATCGATATGGAGCACGGAGAAGGAAGGGGGACGTCCGTATGTCAGACTCTATCATATGATTGAGATAAGCAACGATATGGAAAATAACGAACGGAACGTACCTGCCAGGAGTCGTAGGTATATATCTCCCAGAAAAGTGCCCGTCGTCGGTAGGTTTCATCTGGATCTAAACCCCATCGACCACTATCCCGGTCTGTGAAATATAATTAACCACCCATGTGGTGTGTGAATAACATAGGGAATAACGGACGGAGACCACACTAAACCAGAGGGAGTTAGCCAAGTTCACAAAGAGTTACGCGGTGAGGGCGGTTGCTTACGCTGTGCGCTAATTTCACGACTAGGCCCATTAGCGCCCACCGAGGACCATCGATATCCGAAAGGAACATATAGTGAGACATCAACAACTGTACTCATAATTAGCCCCGTTAAACCCGCGCAAATGCGATCGCATACCAAAGCTTGGATTGCAGGAATCGACTGCTCTTCAAATATTGAATCTACAGAGAGAGCAGCACGTCCGAGCTGGTAATAGTGGCTTGCGTCGTAGGAATGAGGTGGTGCCTCCAGGTCAAGCAAAGCACCAATGGCAAGCATCATGTACACCACGGCAATGCGGTGTGACTGAATTCGATCGTGGTCGAGACCGACTTCAGGATCAAAGACACGACTATATATGGAGTTATAGAAGTCGTTCTGCTCGATTGGTGTGTACCTGCATGACCATCAACGAGTGCACAATAGAGTTATTGACATCCCTACATCCAGGAAGCATGGCGCCAGTATATGTCAATCTGCCTGCGTACGGTATTTGTGTCGGGCAAGTTGTTCAAAAGCATCGCACGAATATCTTCGACGTTGCCGGCTATGTTTGAAGCAAACGGAAATGCATAACTTCTCCATGGCAGCGTATTTGGCATTGGGAGATCGACCGAGGCTGGGGAAGTGATGTCGTCTTCTTCGTCATTGCCGGCTTCGTTCTAGAAGCAATACGTCAAGCCTGTACGACAGTCCGATAAGGGCGGCGTCTGACCTGTAGCAGATACTTCAAGGAAGAAGACCTTAAATGACGGGACAGTGTCGAACTTTTGGGAAGGACCTACATATGAGTTCGCTGTTTGACCGTAGAAGTTCGTACGACCAGTGTCGGAGATCGACCTGGGCGTGAAAGTGTGTGAGAGAAGGATCTATATAATTCTTTCTGACTGACAGGGACCCCACAGCGTCGATAGCTTCCGCGGTTTCGGCTTCCGGAGGCGATGGGACTTCGTTACGAGACTCGCGTTCCAGAGGACGTTTGATTTGCAATAACTCGTCAGACAAGAGAGGATGTCTTTCGCTGCTGTAAATGGCGTATGCTTCCGCCAGCGCATCCTCGAGTTGCCTAACGCGGTTGGACAGGGTGCCAATCTTGTCATGCAGCACTTCCGTATTCGCGAGGATGAAACTGGCAATGACGTGTTGGGGGGGGGGGGGTTTTCACGACAAGAGGAGGAAACGCACCGATTTCCCTTGCCAGTGGTCAGGGACCCTGTTGCTGGTAGTGAGCACGACACAAGACGTATCACATCTCGCCTTTTGGGGTTCACCTTTGGGGCATATTGCCGCGCAGCCCTTCTTGACGCAGCTAGCGCAAGGGAAGACACGGCTGCATCTGGGAGAGGGACCTCAGTCTATGGGGATGACATCTGGAGAGCGGAGAAAAGCGGAACCTCAGCTTGAGCCTTGAGCGAATGATACGATCAGTTGTTTGAAAGCGCAAGACAAGAAGAATGGAAAAGAGACCTTCTACACTCTGCGCATGACAGGGCAGCGTTGCGACGGCGCTGCTTTGAGGATGGCGAGTTTGGGATAGGATCTAGAGGGGGTATGAAGGAAGAAGCCATGGGGGATGGAGAATAAGAAGAGGGGCATTCAAGTTAATCCGCCCCGCCTTATCCAACCGATACCCGAAACAAGGCACGTACCGTTCATGGCTGTCGCACACACTTTCTCTCATTTCATGCCGGCAATATTTGAATAGTCGCCACTAGGGTAAATAGAATACCAACTACTAATGCCATACGTACAGTAAAACCGCATAAGTACCATACCCATACCATAATGTCCCAATCTTCGTCACCAAGTCGTCGTCGTCGTCATCATGTTATCAGTCACGACTTCCCCATCATTCTTCCCCGAAATTGGTGTCTCCGAGGATACATTCTGCAGACCCAGCAGTTCAGAAGAGGTGTACGAGGTCCCGCTCAGCACCCTCGCGATCGGCATATTGGCATCTATCTTGGGACTCACAGGTTCTGCCGATTCCGCGGTGGAGGACGTGTCTGAACTGTTGTACATCGCTTCCTGAACGACCGGTACGCCGCGAGATGGTACCGGTGTGCTTGACGAGAAGCTACCTCTACCACCGAAAAGCCCCCCCAATTTACGTGACAAAGGTTCGACCGCAGTTGATGGTGAAACAGTTGTCGGTGCACCGCGGCTCGGAATGATGGGTGACGCCGTCTCTCCCGCGCGGAACAGGCCACCGAATCCCCACCGTGAGCTTCCGCTTCCACTGACCGCCTTCTTGTCCATGTCATCGTTGCGGACCCCAGTTGAACCGGCGTCCGCACACGGGGATGGCACTCCTACTTTGTTCTCTTCAATGAAATTGCGAAGGGCCTTAACACACGTCTCCGACGCCTCGCGCGCTTCAGTCGCCTCCATCAATTCGTGGCGCGCTTCCTCGAGAGCTGTCTTGAGAGCATAAATTTCTCGTTGCAACTTGTCCTTTTCCATCAAATTGGGGCCAGGGACAGCCTCCGATTCCGGACCCGCAGCACGGTTAAATAAACCCGAGAAACGACGCGCACTCGTGGGTGGATAGCTCGGATTGGGGGACGTTTCTGGAAGTGTGACCGTTTGCGGGTTGGGTGAGGTGCCTCCCGACTGGCCGTTATCAACCTCCGAGTCAGACACGGATGATATCCGCCTGTGATTCTGCATCCGCGCAGCCGACGATCCGGTGAGGGGGGTGAACGACATTCGCTTGGCAGAAGTCGGTCCACCAAATGAGAACGAACTCGCTCGCGACAAGTCGACCGACATGTCCGCACCCCGGCTCACACGCCTGCTTTCTGCTTGCAGACGCATGAGGCCACGCCTGGACAGCGCATGATGAGAACATGATAAAGTCAAACGGGTGGGAGGCCCACCTGCTTTCCTCAACCTTGCTTCTTAGAAGAATTATGGACTCTTCATCATCTCGCGTTTTCTGGCGCAGGGTCGTCAATTCAGCGCCCTTTTCAACCTGAGCTTCCCTCAACTGTCGCGCTTCCAAGGCGAGATCTGCTTCTCTGCTGCGTGCGGCCTCCAAGGCGGCTGACAACCCATCCCGTTCTTTCGTAAGCTCCGCAACATTCATGCGTAGTGATGTGACGAGAGATGCAAGAACATGGGTGTCAAGTGACTGCGGACGTCCCTCGGGTCTAGCGGGGGAGGATGGAAGAGACTCGGCGTCGAGTTGGCGTTCGAGCTCGAGTGTGAGGTCGAAAGAATGCGGTCGTGTAGGATCGTATTCGTGTAATTGGTGAACTTGGGTCTCATCTTCAAGAGTTGACATCGTTGGCGGGTTGATGGAAGACGGTAGAAGGGAACGAGCAGAGGTGCTAAAGTGAGATTGCTGTCACTGATATCACGTGCCTTCGTTCAGTGACACACTGCCACATGCTGTTAACTTTAAACTGCACATGTACTACCCAAAGTGGATACTCGCACGAGCAACCCGACAAACAAGAGTAAAATAGGCGCATCACAAGATACAACTTCAACCCGTTTCTTTACTTTAACCTACCCCGTCTATAACCGCGTCACATATGAGTAACAGAGTCCACGCTAACGATTCCTTCACGCTCGCTCCACGGATATCCCCACCTATGCAGCCACTCACGTACACCCGTGGCCAAACGTTCTCGGGATGCCGCCCTAGCAGGGTCATGTATCCCTGCATGTTTTTCGTCGCCAATAACGACGTAAGCTGGTGCTCAAATTCAGTCTTTCTCGAACCGATTGAGTGTTTTCAATAACTTACTTAATCCAAAGAAGTGTTCGCGTTCCAACTGGAGAACTGACCGTCAGGAAGGGGGACCATGCGGAAGTGGGTCACACATACCGCTAGGAGGAACTCCTCAAGGATCTCTGTGGCTTCGGCGGCGTGTATGCCATGAAGGTCCAGCATGGACTCCGTTCGTTCCTCTGGCGTCAGATCCCGCTGTTCACCAGTCACGTCTCGTCGAGCGATTCCCAATATGACACCCAGCCCGTTGCCGCACGCACGGCCGCGTGCATTGCGGTCGCCTGGATCATCAGACCAAGTGTCATCACGCGTCTTGATTACTTGCTCGATAAGCTTCGAGCGCTCGCGAATAACGGTCCGCGCAGAATGAGTCAATTCGGCCGCCATTTTCGCATTGAGGTCGTGGCCTTCGCGACTAAAGCGCTTGGCAGCTGAACCATCACCGCGCCGCCATGCATCAGCCGCGCGCGACAAGCACGCATTACGCGCGGCTCCCAACTGGAGTGCACGAGAACGATAACCCACATACAGGTTGTTTGCAGACTCTCCTATTGGCAGCGAGGGTATTAACGAGGGGGGCCGTAACTTGAGACGGGGAGACTGCTTTGGTGCAACGATGGCACTGCGATTGTGAAGAGAATCCGCAGCACTACCCATGGCTTCTCGGCGGGCAGCCAGTGAGGCAGGGTCCCTGGGTATAACCGGAACCGGGGCAGGTGGCTGCACGCTCTTGTTCGCAACTGGACCGAACTTTCCTCTGCCAGCATCATAGGGAGTGCGTTGGTTCCGTCCATAATAACTCCCGCGACGACCCCTGGCGTCCCCTGGAGGATAGTCAAGAGCTGGAAATTCATCCAGTGTTGGGATGCCAGTAGCCGAATTCTCGTTGAGCTCAGCGCGGCCCATTGCTGCGGTAATTCCGGCCACATCCACATCTGCTGGGATATGATGCAGAAACTCGCAAACCTCCCCCTTCGCGCATGTCCCTCGCAACCAGAAGCGACAAAGGGCACGTTCAATCTCGTGGCTAAACTAATTCGTTTGAAACGGCTACCACGCGATTAGAAGGACTCACCTGAAACGACAGTCAGCTCGCAGACATTCGCCTGCCAGGAAGTATCGGCAAACTCGGGTCCCAGTTTGAACAGGTCGTCCATTCATAAACTTTGTCGTGCTCTTTGCCCCCGTATTTGGCGTGCCAAACCCAGACTTTCCACCCCGTCCATATCCTGTGGTACTGGGCCCTTCGCGAGATACCAACGCAGTTCTATTTCCCAAGATTTGTGTCCTCGAATGTTGGGGTCCATGCTGTGCGGCAGCACGCTCTACTAGCCAAGACATGGAACGTTCGAAATCATAGCCGTTAGCCGCTAGAGCTTCTTCTAATTCTGAGGGGGCTAGTGAAGCCCCGAAGACGGAAGCAAGGACGTCAAAAGGGGTCATGCCTTCGGTAAGCATGTCTGCTCCTTCGGGTTCTTTATTTGAATAATTATCCTGAGGCTGAGAGGCACCAGATGGCGACATGCGATCCGCCATTCCCAACGGGTGATATCCATCAGACAAAGAAGAATTTGATGCCGGTGAGCTCACCCATTGAGCTTCAAACTCTGGAGCGGACGGCGGATGAAACGATCTTGGGAGTCCTTGTTGGGAGAACGGGTCGAAAGGATCATCCTCCTCATCCGCCTCATCCGGGTGAATGGAAACGCGTAAAGTCGAATTGGGAGTTCCAGAGCGCGATAGGTATGTAGTGTCGGGAATCAAAGGCGCTGCGATGGCGAGGTTCGAGGTTGCCTTTGAGTTGCCATGGGCCCAAAGGTCGGGAGATGGGGTATCGGCACGAAGTCCCGTCAGAGTGCTAGGATTTGACGATGCAGCAGAGAGTGGACGTGGGTATGGACGAAAATCCGATGCTTTTGCGCTCAGTATGCGGTGGGACCCAATAGGAGACGATGGCAAGCTGTTTGCAAACTGGGTGTGGGAGCGGGGCACGGCAGGAGGTAGGGTAGGTGATGCGGCAGGTGAGTCGCTGTTGGCAGTCATATATGAGCTGGAACCTTGCCCAGTGGCAAGAGGGGAGGCTAAGGGGGTATGCGGTCTTCGAAAAACGTAGGCAAGTGGAGAGCTGGGAGCGGAGTTGGGTGTATCAGGACGGTTAGGGACAAGGCGGGAGGGCTGGGAGGAAGCACGGGACGATGGGCGAGAAACAGGGCGACGGGAAGCCGTGAGGAAAAGGAAGGGGACACCAGCAATGTCGTCCCGGTGTTTATGCATCAAGTCTAGAACATGCTGTTCGAGCTGGGAATGCGATAAGAATCCAGGAGATGGTAGTAAAATCAGACGATCCCACCATGTCATCATCCATGCCAGCGAAATTGGCCTTCAAAAGTATCTTGAGCTCATCTTCATGCTCGAGATCAAGCAGACTAGCGACTTTGGCGACCAAGCTAGAGTTAACGCGTGAATCATCGGATTCTGCATCATTTTCACAGCTATCTGCAGGCTTATAGAGACGTGCAATAGCAGACAGTTGTGCTCGGGTGTGCGGAAACGGCGTATATGCGGATTCGTGAGCAGAGCCCGAATCTGAGATATTACCAGGTTCTAATAACGGACGGGGAACGGCGAGGAGTGATGACAGCATCTATGATGTCGTTGTGACTAGAATTGAGAGGATGGCTCTCGTTTAGAGCCGCGTGAAGCATGTAACAAGCAGCACGCGGACCTGATACTGGTCAACGAGCTTCTTCCAACGAGGAACTTGCTTGAACTTGAAAACCGACGGTCACGGAATCAACTCAACTTGTTGGTTTACAGTTACGTAATAAAATCACAGTTATTAATAAATCAGACGATTTAGATTTACTTCCGAGTTTCACCACCAACGTTGCCTTACAACTAAATGCTAATAGCTACTGCCAGCGATCGTATCGGCGACTGCTGCTGCCTGAATCTCTGTAATCGGGCTTGGCTTGTATACACTTGATCTCGTCTCTGACGGACCCCACACTGACCGATGATTCACCTTGCCCCATAAACTGAGTCTCGGAGTTAATACCTGCAATTTGGAACCAACACCGGGTTTTCCATAGCAGTTGCCTTGGAGCAGACGTCTTCTAGGACTGGTGACAATGACGGCCCGAAGCTTGTCATAGTCCATTCGTGCAGGACTACTGTTTTGGCTTTTTCGACCGTGGCAAGGTGCGCCCCGGGTTCAATAAATCGCCATCATCTCCTCATCAGATGTCCGCCTCTTTTTAGCCCACCTCAAAAAAGCTGACTCCCTGACCATTCCACTCCGGCGTCGCCTGACCCCGGCTGTACGGGTAAAAATGCTAGTTGTAGTCGGGGCAATACCGCCCACTCAATAGGGTGTGATGGTGAGGACAGTTCCTTTTTCAATACACCATATGGATCCTTATCGTCCTGTTATCAATAAATTGATGAACCGTTCGATAAATTCACCGGTGCCGAGTTCATCGTGTCTGATATTGCGGTGCGCCGCCTTGACTCCCCGTGACAACGCCAATCGGTGACGGTTGTCATCCTTAATGAATCTAAGGACGTCAGTACTGAGTCCGATGAGAGCCGCATGGCTCCGATGTACGTATGATCAATTTCCTGCCGTCAGTGTACCTTTACTGTACTATCTCCTAGAAGCCGACAATTCATTCAGGTTTTCTGTGCACCGCAGTTGTAACCGACTTTGCCGGGGTTGCACCAACTGTTCTTGGTGTATTCTGGATGGATATTATTTATTGTCGATAGGGCTACGCCCCTTCGGCATGGCTAACTTGGCAGAAATGCAACCACTGTATCACTGTCATGTCTATGCGCTCATTGTCACACCAAAACACCAGGTTCGTCGAAATATCATGTTTCAGAGGCCGGCTCATAACTGCCCAACCGTAAGCGTCTAAAGAAGTAACTTCTCTGAATGATCCGGACCGATGTGTTGCCCGGCTTGCCTGAGCGTCCATCATAGCTTGCTGTTTCCTTTGACGTGACCGTCACTTAGTAGAACTACCTCTTACTGATTGTCCCAAATCACGAGCAAGTCACCAAAGTGGAGTCGTCATGATGTTGTCAAGAAGATCACTGCAAGGAATTAGACGTCGTTCGGTTCCCAGTCAGAGTGCCCCACATGCCGCGGATCCGAGGGATATGCCCTCCTCACCCGCAGTCGGTGTAGTGCACCTCCGCTCAACGCCGTACCTCACCTGGTTCCGAAATTATTCAACCGGTTTGAGGAGTTATTCATTCCCGCATCGGCCCATGGATCCTAAGTATCTTTCAGGGACCGGGGGGTGTTCAAGATGATCCACAAGGACTCTATATTCTATATTATACGGAAAGAAAGATCCGCACGAAAGAAAGCTCTTTTCTCGGCAGAGGAAGGCTGCCGGTAAATGGAAGCATATGCAACGACATTCCGTCCCCCGGCTTTACACTTCTGTCACTGGGTATCCATTGTCTCGTGATATACATGAACTGGTGGTTCATTGACTTGCGCCCGTCATCATGTAGGCAGTGTACTAGTATGCAACATGGTATCGAGCTTCAGAATGGCGTGGCCAGTGTCGAAGTATGTTTTATGATTTAGGCACTAGTAGGCTTTGGGGACTACGCTAGGAGGATGATATGATACACGCCGTAGATGAAATGCCTAGCAGGTCGTTGTGTTCTCTCGTGTGCACTGGGATTACAATGATTGTTCACCCGGCTTGGACTATTTGTCCGGTGTCTTGCAAACTTCTCACAAACTCTTTTCATGCACACAATGCAGTGCAGTGAGTAGCGCGATAAATTGATCCGAATAGCGTGCGCATGGCCCGACTCCGGCTGACTAATCGACGCTATCTGTTACCTTCCACGGTGTCCATGCTTACGTGAAACGTTCCACCCCACCGCACACCGCACACTTACCAATCGTCGCGGCGACAAATGCCAAAACAAACCTTCGATCATACAATCCATTCCAGGTGTCACCCCGAAAACGTGATCCTCCCCTTGGTGGTGTGTCGCCTTGGGGTCTGAAGGCTGCGTCTCGAGCGTCACGTCCTGAGAAAATCAAGGCCTACTCCACGGCCCTGATAGAGCTGTGGATTGGGCGCCCCCCTCGTTGCTAGTGAATATTATGTCCTTGCAATATCATGTTTCCCAAGCATTATATTGCGAAGCTCTCCTTCAAGTACCTGTCGCTATCCCGTAACCTGTAGGTTGAATGAAATCAACTCAATTAGCCGTCACTTACGGGGGGACTTTACATCAAGTCTCATTTCGATCAGAATCAGAACACTGATTGCTGCCCTACACGTAGTTGTTCTCATAAGCATCTCCAATAAGCAAGTCACACGGTTCCCACAAACTTATATTATATCATCGCACGTGCCGAGCCAAATACTCTTGTCCATGTCTGGGTTAATCAACCCTGTTATCGCGAAACCCGCTATTTCCTTGATGATCCCGCGCCAGCTGCCAGCCTGGGCGGCTTCCTGTGTGCTCACTGGCATGGGAATACTCTGCTTATCCCTCTCCTGTTTCTTTTTGGTGCAGTCTTGGCAATGGCACTCGAGCATCTTTGTTATTCCTATTCTATTTCGTCTAAATGGATATATTACTTTGACGCATTGAAGTTAAGATCTAGCCCTGGATCTGTCCCGTGTAATGCGGAATCAGCAAGCGAGTCTACAGTGGACAAGGCCCATGGGTCTGCCTAAGACACTTCGTTCTAAATTATTCCGACGATGGTGATCTATGACGAATGACAGTGTGGAAACGACGATATACTAGGAGATGAGCAATTTGATACAGCCCCAGAGAACCGGTCAAGCCAGAACGTCCCAGCGTCGGAAGGCTACTGCAGAACTAGAGAACGGAGGGCGCTCCGTAGAGCTACTGATCCATCTAGGCATGGGTGGGTAGCGCAGCAAGATGAAAGTAGGCGAGGAAGGGGTGTCCGCTTTCACTGGCTGCTCTTGTATTCGTGTCCATGGAGGGAGGCTTCTTTGAGAGAATGACCTGATTTACCCCGAGCTGTTTTCCTGCATGGAACGGAAGTTCCTGTAGTCTGCCCCGCGAAACTGGATTGGTGTAATTGAGTGCATAGTGGACTTGGTCCATTCCCGGGTATTGAAGGGGACCTGTGAGCGGCTTGGAAAGAAAATCAGGGTCGTGATCGGAAGGGAACAGTATTATTCCTAACTGCAACTGCTAGGATACGACCGTGTGCATTGCGATGATGCCGCCCTCCAAGATGCTGTGATAGTGACGACGACCGCCAAATTTGTATCGTTGTCCAAGCCGTCCAAGCCATCTGACAGATTTGATAAGCCCGGAAAACATCATTATTGGGTTGTAAACATCTCCGCTATCACGCTGGAGAATTTTAATTTCGACAATTAAGGAAGAGTGGAGAGGTGAACAATCAGTTGTAGTACAAATATCGCCATCGCAGCATCAAAGTTGTGACGCGTGCCACCGTGCCACACGAGGAAGTACCGGACATCGGACGCGCCAACACGCACGTGACTAACAAACCATCAACTAAACCAAACCAATATCGAGGTGACTACACCACACCAATACCTTTCTGATCATCATAGTCAATGCTCACTACGGTACCGCCCCAGGCCTCCTAATACGTACCAATAACTTTCGGGCCTGTGATGCGCCGTGTGTAATGTAAGCCGTCCCTTCTTTTGTTCTGCCTCGCTGTGACCTCATTTTCTTCGTTAGACGCTGACCATCGTGCCTCAGCAGTCTAACCTTCGCTAGTAATCTTCGTGCATACCTATCCTTTTCTTTACGTTGTGCTTAACCCCCCTTTCCCTCGCCTGTCTGCCGTCGGGCCTTGCGTTTATTCGCCTTGAACTCTGGTTTCGGGCTTCGACCAGCAGCTGCAATATAGCCTGATTGTTGCAGTATTGTAAATTCTCATTGAGTTCCACCTCCGGGCCTTTTGGCAAATCCTGATCCTTGTAATATTCTCCGATGATTATCTATCAAAGCTCCAACTCATTCATTCATTTTCGGTCATGTCCTCTTTGTCCTTGACATCTCAGAGTAAGATATGTTGGACATCTACGCTTTTCATAACTTGACTACAGAAGTAGTGGGGGAAAACGAAAGCGCAAGAGGGAGGAGGAATACTGCTCATTACTAACGTGCTATCTCCGTTCGTCGGGTACTGAAAGACAAATTCAATCATCCCAATGCACGAGTACCAGCTCTTCATTCCACGCTTCATGCTTCTCGCTGTTACCGGGACCCAGACAACAATCTTTCTCGCAAGAAAACACAAGTATTGTGCCCCATTCCATACCGCGCCCGTCTGTATGGTCCTTCAATAAATTTTCCACTGTCTCTTTCCGCCCTTCTTCCGTAGTCGTAACATTCTCTCCACCGGGACTAAGACTCCCGGAGAAGATATTGATAAGATTGGGCATGAGTTGATATTCAAATATCCGGCGAGAACCGCAATGTACACAGGGAGGGATGGACGTTTCATTGAAACGTCTTGACGATTTTTGCTGAACACCGAATGCAGCCTTCGTGACAGTTGTCAACCCGGGTTTATCTGGTGAAAACGAGAATATCTGCTTGTATAGGTCATCTGATGCAAACGGAATGGGTATCCCGCCAAGGTCGTACCTGCACATGTGGCCTCAATCAGACAAATGACCCATTTCCGCACAAACAACGAAGGGCGCACCGCACACATTGCTGGGGTTCATGAGCTACGCGCTCATTAAACCTGTCAAATATGTGATCCGTATGCGTTGAATTCTCGTATTTCTCGGTCATCCACACATGGTCGTCACCGCCATCAGGAGTCGTGCCAGCTGTGCGTTCAGTCGGTGATTTTTTAGTTGGGGATAAGTTTTCGTTCGTAGTAGAAAGATACTGCGGAGGATATGACGGGGCGAACTGCCACGAGGAGTCGGCTAGTGTCGCGGATGCAAGCGCTGCAACCATAGATGACGCTGAGGACGATGTTGAGACACTGTCAGCGTCATCATCGTCTGTGTTTTCCTCGCCACACGCTGCGCCTTGCGGTGATAGTGAATTGAACATGTCAGACCCCAGACCGGGATGGGGTGCGCTATCCGTCCTTGTGGCCATCTGGTTGCCTGATAAGTGCCAAACATCTCGATCTTTAGTCACCACGCACAGCAAAAGGATTGACACTTTGATGCGCAGGCAAGCGATCCTTTGACTGCCTTGACTGCGCCATTTCCTGTTTTCGTTTCCTTTCAAGCTTGCGCTCAAGTTTGGCAGCGTAAGTTTCGTTGTAACGTAGACCGCGCCATGCCCGGACGCTAACCAGACCCGCATACGTTTCCCTTCATGGGAATGATCCTATTCAGTGCGAGAAACATACCTTCCACTCTTTCTCTGGCAACCGCTTTTCGCACAGCCCCACACGTACACTGACCTGTCGTAAGGGCTGTCTTCAAGCGGTGCCCACAATTGCACCAAAAGCTCCATAGGGCTCTTACACTGCTTACAATGACTCGAGTCGAAAGTGACGTTTTGGGAAAGCAGAGCCTGCCAATGAAAACCACATGTATTCAACAAATTAGAAATACATTTGCATTGGGACGGAGTCGTACTGGAACACCACCAACTCTAGACACTGCTGCATCTTTGAGGTCTGATGCGGAATTGACGGGGCCGTCAGGAATTCCCAAAACGACAGATGTCTCGATCCCAGGAACATCGCCTTCATCTGAATCTGACCACTCTTGTAGTGTTGACGACGCCATGTTTTATATATGCACTTGAACCTAGATGGGGCTGGCGTGATCAGTAGATGGGACTAAAAACTAAAATAGGTTTTAAAAAAGGCTTAATATCAGGTTTAGCATGAATGGAAAAACAAAAAATATCGTCAACGAGCAGACCTCGAGGTGAAGCATCTCGGACTCGTCATCTTGATTCATCTCGCGGACTCTTTCGGAAGGGAGACATAAAGAGCTGACCTGATGGATTTTGACAGATAGATGCTTTGTAACGGGCGACCAGGGGTCCGAAGATAAGCGGCGTCCGATGGCGACCGTTTCAGCGGAAGTGATGGAGGGCAAGCACACGGTTCGGGATCAACTCTATACCCTCCTCTTTTCATGCAGTGCCACAATTAGCAACCACGCTGTGTGCCCATCAACAACCACTCTATTATGTAATATTACGCTCCTTGCCTCCACAACTTCCGTACTGACACCGGCAACAACGGGCTTCGCCTGTTTCCCGCCTTTAGGCTGGCTCTTGGGCGCAAACCTGCCACCACATCTTTGGTTATTCTATCTTCACTCAATCAGCCCGCCAGCCGTGACTGAGGGCCTATTTACCTGGTTACCTGCGAGCGATGTTCCCCACACAATATCTAGATCAATATCAGGTTCTCCGCACTCTCACGTCCGAGTCAGTCACTATACAGTGCCCTTCGCCTGTTTGCAATTGGGTCCGCAGCCCACGTAGACAGGAACCATGTGGCCCGGACTCAAGTGCGCGGCGAGCCTGACTGTCGGTTGCGGCTGTTTGCCGCCCGAGGAGAGGACGGCTATTTTTGAAATTACTGAAATGTGAGGTATCACTAGTTTAGATGTTTGCTCGCCGGCGCAATTAGAGAATGAAGACAGCAACAGTAGGGCGTCAAGGATTACTCATCCCCCGTTTTAATTCGACGACATTTCGGATCATTCGAAAGGTACGACCTGTGGGAACAGCCAGGGTCACAAACGCTCTAACCACCCGACATGGCAGTGATGCGTTTCACCGACTGGACTCACTCAACTTTGTGATGAGATACATGAGATCTAGCTATCACAAGCGTCATTCGTGGATTGTTATAAATTGAATGGGCTTTCCTTGATGCTTCGTCATCTTCTCTCATGTCCTCCCCATCTCCTAAGAGGCGCGATCCCTCCCCCACGCCTGAACCTGCCAAGAAGCGCAGGCGTGGTGCTACGCGACTTTCATGCGCGGAATGCAGAAGGTTTCTATCACCCTACAACGCCTTTCCATTACTCTTTATTAACCTCATGTATAGATTAAAGCTTCGCTGCGATCGGGGAATCCCCTGTGGTTCTTGCGTCAAGCGTGGCTGTGGTGCAATTTGTCCAGATGGTAAACATATACTCCATATTAGCCCATCACCAGAGAACCCTTCAACTCATCATCGTCTTTAGGCTCACTTACCACTGGACAGGGTAACCGGTACGTTATTGGCGGTTGATACTTTGACATAACCCTCATTCGATCCGAAGATTTGTACTTGCTTCCACCCAAGAACTACATGAGAAGATAACCGAGTTGTGTTCTCGCGCCCGGGATCTGGAGGATGCACTCCGAACTGCGCACAGCCTAAACTCTAGCGAGCCTCACCCGCTTCTGTCGGAGGAGCTGTTGCGTATCAAGGCTCCATTACAACGCGAAGCACCTCCTAGAAATCCGACCACCATTAATCAGCAGGAAGAAGAGAACAACCCAGACGTAATAGATTCTTTTGGTACACTAGCAGTTAACGGATCTGGCCACACCACGTACTACGGACAGTTCGCGAACTCATGGGTAAGCAGGCTGTCAACTATTCGATGCAATAGTGTTTTGACATCTGTTGTTTTCAACCCAATAGTACTTCCTGCAGGTTCGGCTATTGCTCCAGTCTCATCCCTTAAATTCTCATCACTATTCTTAGAACGAGATGGAAGCTGAGGCAACAGATGTTTCCCGCACCCATGACCTTCGTGGCGTCCTACCTGCGGAAATTCTCCAGTTCAGTGGCTCGCTCCCCCTCACACCAATAAACTGCCCGTCCGTCGATACTGTTCAGGAGCGACTCCGAAACCTTCACTGGTACTTGCCTTCTGCAGAGAAAGCAGCGGAACTTCGCGATCTGTACTACACCTACGCTGCCTGGATGTCAGTCTGAGTCTTTCCACGTTCGTCTTCCTCTTCTGACGATGTCACCATTTCAGGTACAATCCCATCTCGCTCTCTGAATTTAATGCAAACGTATACTCGGTCCTTTATAAGCCTCAGGGTGGTGTAGTAACAAATGACGAACCAACTGTTGTGCTCGCGCACCGGCTCTCAGTGATGTTCATGGTTCTCGCCATCGGAAGCCTCATGGACACTCGCCTTCCTTCGTACAATATTGAGGCTGAAAAGTATCATCAGCTAGCGCGTGCTGCACTTTTCCAGAATAGCGTCTTTGACGAGCCGACCCTCGGGGCAGTTCAAGCGCTGTACCTGATATCATTCTATCTGTTCTTCTCGGATAGGCATGGATCGTCCGGAGGTTCACGCTGGGCGATCATGGGCATGGCAGTGAAGCTGGCCCAAAGTGTGAGTTTAGTAAAATCAACAGTTGCGCTCAGGTTTCTGACATGTCTTTGCGCCACGACAGATCGGACTTCGTGAGTGTCATTTCAAATTTGTGTTTAGCAACAGCCCTTAAGCATGTTGACCCTTTTTTTATAGACCGCGACACAGGTCGTTGGAAGCTAGAAGCCTCTGAGACTCAAAGGCGGCGGGAGGTATTCTGGGAGCTTTATGTATATGACTCGTGGCAGGCAAGTGGGCTATCCCGTCTTTGAGTGTGTTCTAATGAAAATGTCAAATAGTGCCTTACTTTTGGACGTCCTCCAGCCTTCACAATGGCTCATGTAGATTGCAAAATGCCTTTCCCGCAAGATCACCCAGCTGATGATGCTTGTCAGTGACACTCATTTCATGGTTTGCGGAGAGCTGACTTGTCATTAGTCAATGCTTGGAAGCATAAGTTCTCTTCGGATTGCATGGCAGACGTCCATGATCAGGTGTTTGGGGCAAAGATGCCAACCTATGCGACCATTCTGCAGCTTGACAGGAAACTTCGCGCGTATCCAGTTCCCTCGACTTTGCAGATCGCCGGCTTCGGAGGCACGTCCTCTGAGCCGAATCCTGGCTCCTACCCAGAGTCGATCCAACTGATACTGCAACGCCATATCGTTTTGGCAATCAGGGAAATGAGTTTGTGTCATCTGCTCTAGTACGACGTTCTGTATATACTGACGACCTTGGCAGATTTGTTGTATATGCACCGGGGCTTCTTTGCGCGAGCATTGAGCGACCATGCCAAGGATCCCCTCGGCAGCCCCTACGGATCATCTGTCATCGCTGCATACAGGAGCGCGGGTTCGTTAATAGCGCTGATGCGGAATCTGCATTCTCAGCTCCAAGAGCCGATGGAAAGGATGTGGTTCCTTTGGACACATATGTTCTCTTGCGCAGTATGTCCCTTTCAAGGATACGTGATGCGATCGGGGTTTTGATGCAATTTATCCTTAGATCATCCTGGGCTCAATTGTGACGCGTTGTCCTTCCCTGAGCTTAGCTCCATCAGCGCTTCTGCAGCTTGATTCTGCTTGCACTCTTTTCTCTAAAGCTTCCCGTGGATTCCGGGCTGAGAAAGTTCTGGTACGGATCATCCCGTCATTTTCGCGGGAAACGAGTTTTGACAAGAGCCGTAATTCGCGCAGGAAATTATGCTCAAGCTGCGCGAAAAGGCACACGCCAGCTTGCAGGCCTTCAAAGATGGAAGAGCTTCGCCCCTCGTTCGCTCCTCGGCGCTGTCTGATAGTGATATGTCCGAGGAAGTGGACGAGCTAGCCATGCTTGGTGGGAAGACTCGCCTCGTGGGAAGAGGATCAGCGCCCACGCGCCCTCCATCACCCAACATTATTCAGCAATCACCGTCGTCACACCAGCCCGTCGTTCCGTTGCCACTAAAGGGCGTGGATGAGCATGTGCACCCAACCGTATTGGACTACTTGCGTTCATTTGGGCCAAACAAGACACCGCAAATACCACAGTCTTCATCGCCACCACAGCCATTACATGTGGGATCAGCTGGCCATACCAACGGCATACTTTTCGCCCCTCCACGTCCACCTGCACCGCTAGATCCGGCTTCGTTCTTCGACATTACCGCATCTTACCCAAGTCCAGCCATTTCTGCGCAATCCTCTGCCCCGCAGACGCCACAGACGCTCGGATTAAGCGAAAACGCGCTCGATATGTCTGTATTCCCTACGTACTTCCCCGTCTTTGACTATGGAAGTTCCGCTGGTGTTGGGGCACTGTGTTCCCCAATTCACCTCGACATTCCGATACCGGAAGAACCAAGTGTCCGGAACACTACGCCTGAGGCGACCATGCAAAACTCTTGGCAAGATCTTATTTCCCAATTCGATTTCGGATTATATTAATGCCGTCCTAATATACTCATGGATTCTTACGATGCGCATCATTTATCATACACTCATAATCGATGACATGTACTTAGGTTTGATGACCTGGCATTTGCATTGTACTTCTATAATTTATAGACGGCTGGGCCCGAGGTAATCCTAATCCTCTTTACGTTTACGATAGAGTAGAAAGAGCTGTACCTTATCACCGACTTGTTGACTTGTTGTAACTAACTTAATTGTGAACTTTGCTTTGTCACACGGAGATGAGGGGAGGGAGAGCTCAGGCGGCCAAATAAGGAATGCGATCGCTAGGAACGGAGGAACGGAGGAATCGGGCGGTGTGCCGGAGCGGTGCGGCCGAGCTTTCCCACCCACTCGACACACACCGGTAACCCACCAGTCCTTCCTCTCATCAACGCATGTCCCTCTGTGGCTCATCCTCGGCTAAGCCGTCTTTCGGAAGGGGGAGACCCGTACGTGGCCTTGGTCCTCCCACTCTCTTAGTACGTTCATCGTCTCCCGCGACAGATCCAGCGCAAAGTTGTCGTCTGCGGTGATGGCGCATGTGGTCTGCAGGTTTCAGCATCCGTCCCGGAGTAACGCCAGATTGACATATGTTTGCAGGCAAGACCTCCCTCCTGAATGTATTTACACGTGGTTTCTTTACCCAAGTCTAGTGCGTCGTCCCCTCTTCCCTGGTCATGGCCGTGTGTTGATCGTGTGAATAGTGAACCGACGGTCTTCGAAAATTACGTACACGACCTCTTCGTCGACGACCAGGTGGTGGAATTGAGTCTATGGGATACGGCAGGTGCGCGCAAACTTCAGCCCATTTGCCAGGGGAAACAATCTAACTTGTTTTTCTACCCTCCGAAAAGGCCAGGAGGAGTTTGACAGGCTACGCTCACTCAGCTATGCCGAGACCCATGTCATTATGATGTGTTTCTCGGTAACACTATCTTCGGATGCTTTGTGTCACCCCACTTCACTCACGCCTGTCCCCTTACCAGGTTGACAATCCTACATCTTTAGAGAACATCGAAACAAAGGTGTGCATTGCGTCTCGGATACGGATATAGTTACCCACTCACCCCGGACGCTCTCCCTCCCCATGAAGTGGCTTGATGAGATTCTAGAATACTGCCCAGGCGTCAAGGTGCGCAACCTTCCTAGAGCTCCTTTGGAACGATTGATTGACATCATATCAGCTTGTACTCGTTGGTAGGTATCATTTATCTTGATCGTAACTGAACTGGACACGCTTGTTAGCACTCAAATGTGATCTTCGAGATGATATCCCGACTAAAGAGCGGCTGGCACGGTATGGCATGCAAACGATTCAGTACGAGGAGGGCCTTGCGACTGCACGACGAATACGTGCCTCACGATACCTCGGTATGCAAAATTCTTTCCCTTTCCTGTATCTCTCCTGATTTTCATGCTTCTTCATCGGTAGAATGCAGCTCAAAGCATAATCGTGGGGTATCCGAGGTATTCTATGAAACCGCTCGTGTATCCCTAACTACACGGGCCAAGGGCCAAAGTGGGGGCGTGCCAAGGAGCTGCGTTGTGATGTAAAATCACGCCTTGGTCTTTGCCCGCTTTTTTTACCGTTTGCCCCGTTTGCCGATATTTCGTATTCGTTCCGGCGCCGTTGTATATACTTACGCACACAATCTCGGACTTCACAACCTTGTACTGATCCTTGTAGGTATTATTCGTCATCCCCGTAATAGGTATTAATTTGCGGAAGTAAGGGATGCGGGGCACCATGTGGTGAGCTGCGACTTGCCGTTTTCTAGCATCGTGGATCTATTGGTGGAATAGAGCATGTGCATTCATACCTTTCAGTGTGGTCCTGAGCGGGAAAGGCAACACCACAGGAAAACTTCAACGAGCCCTTGCACGGAAGTGATTCGGATTGGGAACGGGTTGCCGGTTACCCCTTAATCGTGGTGAAAACGATCTACACTGGTTCTTGTGACACTAAGATAGTCACTCCCAGACGAACGCATTCGCGACAACCGCGCGGCGCGATATTTATGGGGAGGCAAAAATACAAGGCAGACCCCGAGCTATCAAAATTCAAATCCAGTGAGCAGTGAGCAGAGCAGCCAGATCAGATTTCCTGGGACCAACGCTTAGTTAAGTAAACAGCTAATTTGGACATTTTCGACTCCCTGGACCTGAAACGCCCCCTGCCACATTCCATGAGTTGACTCAGGTAACAAATATTACACACAGCATGTCCGGCGCGTAATTCTAGTTCTTCTGATCGGGGATGGCTAGCTAAGCGGACTAGCTAAGCGGACCACAAATTTGGGCGTTTAAGAAGGCAAGCACATGGCGGTGTCGTGAACGGTGCATGGAAGCCAGCGCTGAGATCCGAACGAAGACTGTCGGCCGTACCCTACTGTACGTTACCGGTGTGCGTACTCGTCTTGGCTGGTCTGCTCTGCTTAGTTGACTGCAAAACGAGCTCGGCTGCAATCGAGTTCGGCAACTGCGATCATGATGTACCGGATTTGTGAACATAATATTCAGGTACAGTTTCGCTCCCGCCAGCGCACCAAAGAGGAGCGTAGATCGTAGATCAGATGAGTGTGACACGTGTTACGTTGCTCGCTGCTCATAGTTTTTCCGCCTCGCTGAACAAGTACGAGGAGTCAGTACTGGCATCAGCAAAATGACGCCTGCTGACGAGGCTGGCATCACCGATGCTAGGTAATCCACTAGTGGGTGATGATGCTAGGCTGCACACATTTCACGTTCTAGTTGAGCCAGCACACAACCTGGGCCACTTCCAAGTTGAAAATTTGACGATGCAATTGGCATGCCACCTGCCGTGTACCATACTGTAGTATTACTATACTTCTAGCAGTGTTTCTGATGGACTGCATCGTCTCTGCTGCCGCTGCATCCACAACTCGACGGCGCTCTGATACAACAGCTATCATCGTCGCGATCGCTGCCTCCAAGTAGCTGTTCACTCCCCGGATGTGGGTGTCATGTGTCCACGTAGCGGTCGCAGCGTCATTCTGGTCCCGGTCTCTGTGTGTCCTCTGCAGTAGCCACTGCTGTCGGAGTGGCAGGGCCACAGAGTCAGCGGCTTGATGGCGCGCGGTCCCGCTATAATTTGTTTACATCGCTGTCGTAGCGATGGTCACGGAGCCGCGCTATTGGCGGTGTACATGTCGCCTTTGTCGCCATGTGACCGCAGGTCCGTCGCTCACCGAGGGATACAGCACAGATCGTAAGTGAGGGTGCCCAGCCGAAGGGACACAGACACAGAATCGTCCAGTATAAGGTAGAGTTTGAGCTGCTAAGCGATGGAGCCCGAGGCCGCAATGACGGGCAGATACGAGGTTCGAAGTCCGATCAGTCGCTTGATGGTGTACTAGAGTCTAACAGCGTTGCGTTGCATCCTCACTGTGAGGGAGTGCGAACGGTTTGAAAACAAAACGATGGCAAGGGACAGAAATACAAACCGGAACAGGAAGCGATGCTTATCTTGTTGCAATGTCATTACTGGATCGGCATGAGAGCCGCAGAAGAGTGAAGCATGAACACATACAGTCGAACGAACCCATCGACACTGTAACCGTTGCTCTCTGGATACCTTCCACCCAAAACTTGAATCTTATGCAGTTGGAGCACATGAGCCTGGAGGATAAAAGTGTTACGGAAACAGGTGCCACGCTTTCGTTGAAACTGCTTGAAATTCTCTGAAGGCCCTAAGGACAGTGTCACCCTCTGGAATTGAAAAATGCATGTCATAATGTGGAAATGTAGCATAATCGTCGGTAGCTGCAAGCTTGCAGATATGGAAGACAACTGGTGTTGACCTGCTACTAGATCACCCCACGTGCTTTGGAAGAGAAAGACTGGAGCAACGGTTGTCGAGTGGCGAGTACGGGTGATTGAGTACAACAGGAGACAAGGATGGCCTCGGAGCACGGAGCATGGTAGAGAGAGGGTAGGGCGTGACTACTAGTCGAAGCGAGAGAGCCAGATGTGTAGCCAGATGTGTCAGTATGAATTTCACACGTGTCCTGTCCCAAATCTCATGCTCTCATACAATTGGGGCTATGAGATATGAAGGAGTCGATATTTAATCAAGCTGGCGCTACGAATGTAAGCACTAGTATTTCCAATTCCAATTTGATCTTGAAACAGTAGATGTAACACTAGAAACGAAGGCTGGGGTGCATGGCAAGTCATCTGGCATCCACTTACAGACCAATGTGCTGGTCCTACTCTCGCTACTAGATCTAGAGTTTGAGTAAGTAAGATTTTATTTTGTTTATCGGTCAGGGACTGGCGCCCCGCCTCCATTCCGAAATCGTCGGGACTTTCGCTGCCTGAGTCTCCGGTACTTCCTATGGGCACGAATATTGAAACAAGAGACTTGAGACTTGACGTACACGTACCGTGATTCAGATTCGTCAGAAAATTTATGTCATGTCACCCACCCAACAGAAACAGTGCACAGCGATTACCATGACGGGTGGTGCATTGCCGGTCCGCATTGTTCCGCATTGATATTTTCTTACCAATGTCTGGCATTTGCTTAGCCTCGCATTGATGGTACGGGCGGTCGTAGGTCAGCACAGCACAGCCGCAATGTTACCGACCTTAGGTGCGAAGTCCGCGGAATACGACGCCCCACCGGCTGCCAGTTTGACGGCGGGCGAAACACCCCCATGCCGCAGCCGCCCCAAACAGCCGTGCTTTTGCGCAATTGGGCGAAGGCTCAAAGAGGATGTACAAAGTCCTGAACTATTTCATTCAGCATTCAGGATCATATCGCAACGGTTTTTGTAATTGCGGTAGAAAAAAGAGCTATAGCCCGATCAGCATCGAAAGGTAGTTGAGCGCTGATAGTAGTAGCTCGGTTCATTCAGGGGCCAGGGGCAATCCCAGACGTGTGCCAAGTATTAAAATTAAAGCCTACGAAGCTGAACTGTTTAGAACGTTCAGAGGAGCTGACATGGTAGCTTGGTTATATTATATAAGTCGGCTTGGGCGAGGTATTTCAAATTGAACCGAGCTCAGGAAAAGTAGATCACCGGTGTGAGCCTCAGGCTCACATCAAGATTTCGGCCCGATTAACATAACATGACACTGAATTGGCATCGGCTCACATCTGACTCATATACAGGCACCCAGGGCAAAGACGATCCATAAGGAAATTTAATATGAAGGCTGCAAAACTAAGTCATTATGACAGGACATATGAGTAAACACGAATGCAACAGCGCATTAGAATGCACCAAAACCAGTCATTTGCTATTGACAGTGTCAGGTCCTGGCGTAGGGCTCCCAGGTGATGGGAATTAACTCACAGGAGGAACTCCAAAGCCCACCCCACTCGTGCCATTCATTGGGGGTGGAGGGGCTTGGCCAGGAAAACTATCGAAGAAATAGTCAATATATTGATGATTAATAAAGAGAATAGAAACTGTACCCATTTCCTTGTGTCAGCAGTAGGCGGTTGCCAAAGCCACCGGGGTTGATGATAGGAGCATCGGCCTCCTGTTCCTCCTTCTGCTTCTCCTTCTTCGAACGCTCTCGCACCTCCTTCTCTAGTGCCGCTATTTTGTCGACGAGGGTACGTTGATGCTGGATCTTGTATGGCATAAAGAAGTCATTCAAACCGTGTTGCCATGATAGTTCCTCGACAACATCGGAGCGCAGGAGGTCGAAACAGATATATAACAACGCCGCGAAGCACTCCTTGTTCCCAATATCCACGAAGTATGAGAGCAGTTCTTCAGCGACCTCGGTGGAACCCGAAACGGAGGCCGTGACCATTGCGTCTTTGTATAATTTATCCTGTTTGCTCAGAGAAATCGATTCTTCCCAACGACCATTCTTCTATAGTCGAGATGTATCGGGTATATAACGAGAAATTATACTTGTAGGGCGTACCTTGTACAAATGCGCAGCAAGTCTGCGGAACTCAAGTAGCTCATGCCTCTCTAACCGCTTAGCGAGACTGGTGTTGTCAAAATTGTCGAAGCTGTCAATAGAATCCCGAAGCGTTTTGTAATCCTCTTCTTCGATAAGGAGGTCATTGTATGCGTCGTTCACTGCTTCAATGTTGAGCTGAGAAGGGTAAGTATATAATCTTCTACCAAAAGAGGGGCTGTGCTCACATGTTGTACAGCAATTAGATACGAGCGGATAAGTGGTATGTGATCAACTTGACGGAACATGCGCACGACACGGGAGTGATCGATGCGCGGGATGAGTACCGATAGTAGGTCTGTCAGAAGGGTTGGTTGTTCCTGCAGGTAGAATGATAGGGCCTTGTAATAACTAATGCAGGAGAGGTTCAGACTCGGGAAGATAGAAGTACTAGTGGTACCCACATTTCGACATTCGCAACACGGACGATGACGTCCTTAAATTGATTATGGTCCCAAGCATCAGCAGAGCGTTCGATCATGGCGAGTGCGGCGTTGTCCTGCAGTGATTTGTCAGCAATATGATGACGTAAGCGGATGAAATGCGCTGACAAATTCATCATATTTAACGTAGAGGAAAACGAGTTCAGGCCATAGATGTGCCTTCTCAGCGGCACGGATGACCTTCGGGATGTTGATACGCGAGACGAAGAGCTTCAAGTGCTCCATCACTGTAAAGTGGTGTTTAGGCTTGCGTGCCGCTCTCCTACTGAATCTTAAGTACTCACGCTTTTCAGGACGGTATTTGCTGTAGAGGATCGAAAGCTCAGTGAAAATACCCATCTGTCAGTAAAAGTGAGCCCAAAGACCAGATAGACGAGTGGAGATCAGTGCTAACATGAGCTCTCTCTAAGCTAAGCCCGGCCTCGAGAAGGGAAATGATTTCCTCAAAGTGGCCACGCCGTTCATAGCCTTGGATCAAGGCGGGGAGTTCCTCTGCATGAACAACGATGTTGAGACCACAAATTTGAGCCTATTCAATTCAATTCAGCTTTAGAGAGATCACCACCTGCGAAGCGATGAGACCCACTAGACGGAACTCTGATTTTTCCAAGCATGCAGCATGCACTTGCTTCCAAACCCTGAGGTGTAGTTAAGCTTCGTGCTGAGGTTCAATTGATACAAACCCGTCTTACTGGGTATTCCCGGCTTTGCGTGCACTCTCAACGGCAGCTTGGTTCTCGCCAAGATAAATAAGTGTGGTAGCAAGGCGAGCCCAATTTGAAATACTGGTGAAAAGAAGTTTTGCCGCCTGGTATAATTCGTCTTCAAAACACTTTTCTCCAACCTCAAGGATATCTGCGACGTTGGTGAAATTGAGAAAGTCTTCCATATCATGTAAGCGATCCGTTTTGGCATATGCGTATGCGAGCTCGGTATCAATCTTGGGCTCACGAAGACTCTTGCGTGACATCTGGAGGAAACGAACCAAGTCGTCGTACTTGCCAGCGTGGTTGGCGATCTCAATAACCTCTGCAAAATTTGAAGGATCTTCGGCCTTGATGTAAGAATCTAGACAGAGTGGCTGAGAGTCAAATTCAGTTGGACTGCCCTGAAAACTGTACCGTACCGATGGAGTCACGAATTCGGAGGCCATCGAGTTGGGCTTTAGCCAACCGGCTCCAAACCTCCGGCTTGTTGACCTTATTCGCGTAATCCAGGCCACGGTCAATCGAGACGATAAACTCCACGAGCACGTTGATGGCATTCACGTGCTGCTCATATTTCTTGTAAATCGTGAACGCTTCTTCGTAAAGCCCGTGATCTGTAGCGATTCTGGCGATCTCTCCCTCGTCATAGTTCTGCAATTTGTTGATATAGCCAACGACCTTCCCCTTGTCAGCGCGTATAGCCGTAAGTAACAACAAGTTCTGGAGGTTGCGGTTGTCGCTGAATGGTGAGGGCTCGAGGATAATCTTCTCAAGCAGTTCAATGAGCTCCATGGGAAGATCGGCGGACAGAAAGGCTTTAACAGTAACAGAAACATCGTCGGGGTCCGTGCTCTCAGGCACGGCAGTTGTAACCACCTATACGGTGGTTAGAATCACGGGCATCTTCTAAAGGAGCAATACTGACCTGGTCAATGAGCTGACGACGGCATATGTTATCCGGGACAAGAACTTGCGCCCACAATTCGGGAACACGACGTTTGACAAGGTAGCGTGCCTGTTGCTTGAACATGGAATTTTCGTTCGTGATCGCAATCAACTCCTCGTCGCAGAAACCCTTCGCGTACGCAATATATGCGAGATAGGGGTCACGAGCCTCGCAGAATTTACCAACAACAAGTGGTTCATACAACTTCCGATGCAGAATTCAGTACCTAGGTATCGAAAAGTAGATGTACATACGTTATTTTCCTTCAAGAACTGCTCGGGATTGTTGTTACTGTCGATCGAAATTTTCGCAATTGCGTTATAGATGGCAGGGTCTTGGCTGCCAGCCTGCACGCGCGTCTCCAGCCATGGTAGGATCAGCTTCAAACGGTTACGCTGCTCGACCTCGTTCACTAGCTCATCAATGGGGAAGTTGCCTGTCACCGACGCAAGCAGACTCTTGATCGTTGACTCATCACAGTCGACGTCCAACAAACCACCAATGACTTGAGGAGTGCGCACGGAGTTGACACGTTGTACGTAAACCTCAATGAACTTCGTGAGGCCATTCTGATAGAGGTAAAGAACAAGGTCGTGCACGAAGTCGAAGCGGTCGCAAACGATGATGAGCGGGATTTGATCCGTAAGTTTGGCCTCTTTCAGGAAGTTTTTAACCTTCTCGGGATTATAGTGATTGGACTCCCGGCAGATGCGTTCAACCTCGCGAATCTGACCAGTTCTTGTAGCAGCTTGGATATACTTGAAGTTAACCTCCGGGTCCGTGCTCAGGTTTACGATGGAACCGAGGTAATAATAAAGACCTAGCAAAGATTAAGCCGGCTTCGGTTTCATAGATTGCCGTCGGGGCTTACCCTCGAAGCTTTTGAACGACTCAAACATCTCGATGAGCTTGACTGCGCCGAGAATGTCAGAATACTTGGTGGCAATTTGAACCACAACCTGTAAGTTCTGGCGAATATTCACACGTAACATCTCATGCATGCACGCCATCGACTGCTCCGTAGTGAGGCGACTGAAGTAGGTGACAAGCCACTGAGGGGATATATTAGATGATGAACAGCCGACTAGACATGACACGTACCTCGCTAGAAAGAACGTTGGTATGAACGACGGCCCTTTTGATGTCAGCGAGATCCTCATAGTGTTCTAGCGCCTTTAATCACTTGGTAAGTCCCTTATACCGAAAGTCGAGTAGAAGGAAATGATTACCCTCTGCAATAGGCCTGCCTTCTCGCACAAGTTCGCGATACGAGGGCGATCATAGTAACTGAACATTTCATTGCCGAGAATGGCATCCGCAACTTGAGGCGCGTGAATGAGGTTCATTTCAAGGAGGCGCGTCTGCAAAGGCCCTTGCTCTGCCTTGTTCTCCTTAAGTGCGTCCAATAAGAACGACGTGGCGGGCTGAATCATGTTCTGAGACATGAAGATGTCGACAACCTTTGAGGCGTGCAACAGTCAAACCCGCTTTTGGTAAGTGACAAATCACTAACCCGTTCAATGTCAATAAGAGGCCCAGCCTCGTCATTGACGAGTGCCGATGCAAATTCGGCACCTTTGTCTGGATTCGTACGCATGACGTGTTGCAGAAGGGCAACATAGTCTGGTTGATAGCCAACTTTCTTCGCGTAAAGTACAATTTTGTCCGTCTGACCCGTCTCAGCGAAACACGCAATGACTTTGTTCGGCACATTCGCACGCAAGTACACGCTCAGGGCTAGTGTCATGTCATGTTGTCGGACAATATCACCGAGTTCTTCGCTACAAGTGAGCTGCAAGTGTGTTGATCACGGAACAGAATTTAAGAAAATGGTGGTAAGTCACCTTGTTCTCTTTAAGCCATTTTTCCAAGAGCTGTTTCCTGCCCTGCAGCAAGACCGGACGCGCAAGCTCCACAGATTCGAGGTGATTAAGCTCTCCCTTCTCCAAAAGAATGCCGAAGTACTGGAGGATGGGAGATAGACCCCCTGGAGGAGTAGGTGCCTGTTTGAACGACTCGATGATCTGTGCGGTACGCAGGATACCCTGTGGATGAAGTATCAGCAAATTCTCTTTCAGGAACAGAGTAACAAAGAGCCAAAACAAACCCTAGGTGAGTTCGCCGCAATCTTGGCGGCCTCGTTGTATTGGCCACTCTGGAACAAAGTTTGGTATTGCTTTATGTAGAGATCATCTGCGCCTGGCAAGTTACCACGACTTGCAAGTTTGAATGCGAGTTCCGTGTTGTTCAATGTCGTTAATATGTACGGCACAACGGTTTGCTCGTCCACACTAACGCCAAGTACTTGACCCTTTCGGTTGATGCACAGAATGCCGCTTGTGGCCTCGTGCTCAGTCGCCACGAAAATGGTCTCGCCAGAGATCCGGTTCATATAGATGCACGCACCAGATTCGAGATCGTACAGGTGAATGAAGCCATACTTAGTCGCAAGGTATACAATGCCGTGTTTCTTGGACACCTGCATGGCAACGGGGAAATCGTTCGTAGCTTCAGACGGGAAGTAGACGTCGGCGAATTGCTTCGCAAACGGCGGATCAGGAGCCTGATGGTCGATCTCGACTACATGTAGCTGACAGGGAGTATGTCACCCGAGCGAAAAAGAAGGTACCAAGAATCACCACGTACCTTGGCACCATTTCCTGTCCGTACCGCAAATGTAAACAACTTTGTGACGTTTTGGTTCCCGTCAAGCTTGATTTCCGCGAATGCAGCAGCATGGCCCTCGATAGGCTGCGAAACGCCACGCTCACGGCTGTAGAGCTGCATAGCACCCTTGACCTTGAAGGCGGCCGGATTCGCCGTATTTCCCGAAATGCCAATTAATACCATCCACTTCTCATCGGTAGAAACGCGATAGTTGATGATTTGGCTGCCCGCAAGGGTCACATGACGGTCAAACACTTTCTGTGGGGGAGACGTTGCGTCCGTTATGCTCCAGTGATATACTGAGGTGTCTGTGACGATGCCGACGGCGGAATCAGAAATCCACTTCCAGAAAACGACGTTTTCGTTGTTTTCGTGTGCTTTGACTTTTTGTTTAGTGTCAATGTTGAAAACCTGGAGAGTCCTGCCAGCTGCCGGGGATATGAGCTCTGGTCAGGCTTCGAAAACAGGAATGACACTTGCACTTCAACGCCAAAATCTTCTGTGTGGGATGCATGATAGCAGAGTCAGCGCCGATTGGCCTCCGGAGGACGTTGTTGGCATTCGCCAGGTCAATTATGACAACTTGATTCTGCTCATTGACCTTTTCGCGCACACATATGAAATGGTCCGACTCGAGGGTTAAGGTCTAGATTACGAAGGTAACGGATGAGCAACGGAAACGACATGAATATTGGGTCGTATGAACCTGGAACGAGATGGATGCGGGTTGAACACCGAGACTTGAGAGTTGTAAATGCTCGGCAAACGCGATGGGTTTAGAGATATCCATGAATGAGTAATGGGGATAGTGGATGCCGTTGAACGGCTCGAGTGGACGCGTCAGAGGATGAGATGAAGTAAAGTTAGGGCAAAGGACCTTAATTTGGGCTTGTTTTGTGTTTTGTTTGCACCGCCTCTGTATTATTATCCTCACTAGCTCTCACTATCTACACTCTATTCCTCTGCTAATGCTAAAGCCTGCTCCAATTCATCTTCCTCTGCCAGCGTAGCTGGAGGTGCCGCGTTTCCATACACAAGTCTCTGCACAACAATCGCTGGTGTGGCTAGTCAGTATATACTCAAAGTCACGCTTTGTCACCCACCAATGTCAACCGATAGTTGGAAAATTGCACAAATCTTGAACTGTAAAGGCGACCCTTGTGCAAAAAAATAGACCGTTCTGCAAAGACAACGCCATGAGTTTTCGAATTTGTCCAAGCAATGGACCTACTTGAAGGAATCCCCCCCAACCCACCCAATGAGCGTCGACATGCGGAATCCGTACAGAGATTTTTGCTTGTAGTTACTACTCGGGATTAAGTACGGCCCAACGCTCTAATAGAGGAGCGACTAGCCTGACAAATTGTGGAAGTGGCAATGTGCTCTCCAACCCCAAGGCAAAGAAACCAAGCAGCCATACAAATGCATCCACTCGACCGAAAATGAGCACCAGAATCGTTAAAAGGACACTGCTGTGCATCAGGTGGTGATCGTGATGAACATCTGTATCCTTACATATAGCCGGCCAGGAACTCGATGTGCTGCGAGTAGGTCGGCCACTGCCAGAACGACAATGGTCGGGGCGACGCGCCAAGGTTCTCAGGACTTAACCGCGGACGATAGAGAACGCAGATATACAACATCGCTAGCTAAGACAGATCAGCCTTCTTTAAATACACGTGGGCAAAGCTTACTTGACATAGTATCATCAGAAGAGACTGTACTAAGAGTGCAAACTCGAAGTGTTCTCCGAGCCAGAAGAAGCATCGGGTGATATTGGCCAGTAGCCTGGTCGACTCGTTAGGGTGATAAGCGAAGAAATGACGCCGCATGCGTACAGAACCGCACAAACGTCTCGAGAAAAACCTGTAGCATCTCTGGCATGGTGGGCTGGAGTGAGTACGTCTTCATGCCACAAACAACGAAGCATACTTCTTTTTGACGATGGACACCGTCTGATCAAGATAGACAAGAGGTGGCCCGACAGCCATACCTATTGAAGCTAAAGTCGAGAGCCAGGGAGGGGCCATCCAGATATCCTCCCGGGGCCTGTGTAGAAGTAGTGTCGGCGGTTATAGACACGTTTACGACACAGGTGATACCCCGCGTCATCAAAGCCGTGACCAGGTTTCGGGGTCCTTTTTAGATGGGTTCTCAGTCGCAGTATGTTATACACTTGCGGACGTCCGTCGACACCATAATCATAAATGGCTCAACAGAATGTGCGAACATTTTATAACTTAGGAAGAAAGGAGAGCCAGATGTTGTAAGCATGCATCGTAAACAACGTGGTATGATTGACTTCTCTACCGCCTGAGACCCCCAGGCCTCAGCTCAGGTAAGTTCTTTTCATCCAGGAGACAGGAATCCGTGGAGGAATCTGTGGATCTTTGGCTGTCACGATGATGAACATCGAGTCTGTTTCGAAGAGCGGTACAGTAAACCTCTCGTCTACGTCACGCCCCGAAGTGCAATGATACAACAGGGCTTTGTGAACTGCGAACATGCTACTTTAATTCCGGCTGTTCGAGTCTAACCATTGCACTTGAGCCGCACAGCTGATGGCCACTTATTTCACAACAACAAATAGGCCAGTCATACTGACTAATTAAGCATCTCTCCAGTCTCCAGTTCCCTAGCACTGTCATCGCTGTGGCTGTTGTCAATGGCGTGGCCGTACTACACTTCTAACCATTGCAAACGCCATACGATCCAACAACACTCTATTTATATCAGGTCACTGGCCGATGTCGAGAAAGGAAAAGACTTTCAGTTAAACGCAAGCGCAGCTTAGGTGACATTTGTCGATACTCGATTGTTCGGACCTGACCATATCTAATGACTACGCCCTTTCGAGAGAGTGAGGTAAGGGCTCCACTAGAGCCATCCCACAGCAGAGCAACAGAGAATCATGAAATACATACCATCAGTCTCTGGCCATGTTGGGGCGGCTGCTTCCGAGTCAAGGAATTACGATTTCGGATTTCTCAAAGATTGTTTGATGTTCATACATCCTCACGGTGTACGCTGGATCGATTTATGTGGTCGTGTGGTCGTGCCGATCATTGATGTGATGCCCAAGCTCTTCACACTTCCCGTCCGCTCGTCTGCGCAAGGCCAGTGTCTGTTGAAAAGGCCCAAAAAGGTGTTTCTGATCCTGGAAATCAGTTGTACGAGATATATCCCCCTGATTGGCCTCTGCGGTAACAGAGTGTCTAATCAAAGACGCGGTCTCCTCACCCTCAGGCTATCTTCTCTTGGATCGCTCATGTTTTCCACTACACGCCTTAGCCCGGTGTTATATCATGCCTAAAACCAGGTTTGGATCAAGGCATCAAAAGACATTTGCTTAGGCTCTCCTGGCTCTTCGTAGTTCTTCCCCGACTTGGTTTACATACACTGACTTTGTTTATCTGTGACTCAACTTGAAACTGCAATATCCTATGCCGTCGAACCTTTCTCTCGTGGGCCTATGATTGTTTTGTGTACCCGAGTTTTGTGTACCCGAGGCGGTTGTGTCTCGGGACTCAAATTCGGCGAGACGACAGGTGGGGCATGTGACATACCAGCTTCCCGCTCCAAGGCCGGACTCAGGGAGAGGGTGTAAAGCTCATCTGGGAGGGCATTTTGGTGCCATGGTGCTTATAATGTGAAACTTGTTGTCACAATCGGAGATCGTGTTATCGTGTCGTCGGTTCTACCGCATCACACGGGGACGGCGTCCAATAGTGGGTCGAGTATTCGGCTGCTGCAGCCGAGTAAATACCATCCGATTGCCTTGGCTGTGGGGGTTGCTAACATTCCACGGGCTCACTGGATGCTATGCTTTCTAGCGAAATCCCTGCTACCTCAAAAAATCGACTTTCTAAATTAGTTAAATTATGCATGCCTCGAGGAGCGCTGATAGGGTTGAACAGCATCCTTGGCCTTGGGAACGCCATCTCTACCGGAATCGCGGCGAACACGACCCTCAACAAGTCATCCGTCGCTTCTGCATCGTAACCAATCCTTTCCAACCATCGCGTCTAAGCTATTATCTATGGACAAAGGTCGCCTAGCCAAGAGACAGTTGCGATAGTGCCGAAGTATTCTGGCGTCAATAACTTATCGTCTGCCAACTAAGGACGCACTAATCAGGATTGCTGATTTCTGTGACACTGGGGAGTCCTTGGCTGTTCTGGATGGACACCGATAGTCCTAGAGTGCGGACATTCACCCATAGAGGAAAGTTGTCGTCTTTTCTGATACTTGCTCATGCCAAACAGACGGGCTTACGCAATGACCGTAGCTGTTACTGGCAGAGGCATTGGTGACGTCCTTCTGGCTATCTGGTGACATCGTAGACGTCTTTAGGAAACGGTTCGTGGGCCCCGGGGGCCCCGGACGTGCCTATCGCGTATCGCGTACATCTTTTCCAACCAAAGCAGGTCCCTGCTTACTTAATAGGGTGGCCGCGCATCCGCCGCGAACGAGACCACGAGCTCATCATCAACGAAGAACATTTGATCCGACGACAGCCAGATATAGATGCTCACTCGCCGAGTAGGCATCTATATCGCGTTCTGTTCTTTTTGGTTTCTGGAGCAGCGTTTCCCGATGTTTTGACCACCGATTTCGCCTCATGTCTCGTGACGTCGCACAAACGTTGTGCCAAGGTGGTTTTGCCCCAAGCTGAATGATCGGTCGTGTTGTACTTTTATTTCATTGACGATATCGCTAGCCCATATACTGAAGGGGCCACGGCAGGACATATCTCACGTATTGAAATCACCAGATAAACATCGTTCTCTTCCTAGCTGATTTAATCACCACATATGTTCACTCCACTCTCCAGGCAAGGACAGGTTACCCAGGAAAAAGCTCGAGGTATTTTTTCCGTTCCGGTGAAGCTCTGCAAATTTTTTCCCCAGTGTATAGAGATCCACAGCAAATGGTCGATGCACGTTGTTTACCAGAATATCACTTATTTTTTCCTCAACAACGTTTGCATTTTGAGAGGCTGCGTCTTAATCCTAGGGATATCCAGGCATATGCGGTGATGTCGTTCCTTGGAGCTGGCGCCGGCCAGGGTATCGAGGATGCTTGTGGTTTTTTTTTATCCCATACCGTGACAAAGGCCATATTACAAGCCTACGACCGCATTCAAGTTTCCTGAGCGAGTCTTTTATGGCGGCGAGCAAGTTAGCAGGCGAATCTACTAAGGATGTCACCCCCCAGCCGATCGCCCAAAGACTTGCATCGGTTCGTTGGTTAAGGAGTGTATCTTCATCTTGTTTTCTCTGCGTTCTGGCCCCAGATAACACGTCATGACGATCAGTACCTGCATAATAGGATGTCGGGCGATCTGAGATCGTCTCGTGCGCAGTTTTCGTGTAGTGCAGCATTTTCCCAACGGGACAGTAAAAGTATTAGATATGCTGACAGAATTGAGAGGAACAGTCTTGTTTGGGGAGCGATCAGTCGCTATGGCCGCGAATGGCGGCTGATCTGCAACAAGCAGGCCAATAAATGTAACTAGAAGACGCCTAGAGTTTCAAAAACAAGTGCTTGATACATTATGTTTCGAAACCTAGTGCATAGTCCTTTAATTTCGTATATGATTCTATCAGGAGCCGGATCTGTTCGATTGTATAAGAGTGCCTCTCGCACACGAGGGTATGAATGAAGATATGGCAAGTCATTAGCAATCGTGTAAAATGGTATCACAATTTCTGATTTAATTGGGGGTCTATTTACTGATTCCCAAACGGAGATTGGGGTCAAGATACCTGCATAATCTTAGCTGATGGAGAGATTGGCCATAAGATATCCGAAAGAATGAACAAGACCCACCAGGCTGGGACGGTGAGAGGAATCTTAACAGTTGTCTGCTAAGGGGGTCGATACAAATAACTTCAACAGTGGAAAGCATGCGTACCGCGAGACCCTATCAAACGTACTTGAGCAACCACTAAAGAAGTAGGAGAAACCAGAACATACTGAAAGACTAGTTTCCTTGTATTTGACACTCATGTCAGACGCGGTCAGGCGCATGGCCTCTATCGCCTCATCTAGCGTAACCGAATAGACACCATCTGCAGCCATAGAAAGCTGCGCGGCTGTCACAGCTTTGACAGCTAGGCTTTTCGGTGAGGACTGCTCGTGCCTTGGTAAGGTCCAACTCACCACCGAGGCTATTACGTTCCTGGTTAGAGGGGCCATCAGTCCAGCAACTGAAAAATATGCCTATGGCGGGAGACGCACAATACACGGGACTTGCACCAGTCCGTCAATAGGGTCACATGTCAATCCAAGATTGTGTTCTACACATCCTTAGTCCTCATATTGAATCAAGAAGAAACGATTAAGTGGACCTATTCCAATCTCTGCAGCCTGCAAAACGGTCTCGGGAGATGCTGGAAGTGCCGATAATCAGAAACGGACACTCGTTGAGGGTAAATGTTGTATACCGCCCATGCATGCGGCAAATCCAGCACTAGCCATTGAACATGCAACTATCGCAAAAATGTTCCAGACGGCTATGCTGGATCGATCCTGCACCTGACGTACCTCCAACCTCTGCTTGGCATCCCCCTTCCGCAGCAGAGATCGTACTACCGCGCTTGAAGAGCATGCCAATCGCCTGCGGATTAAGGTCATGTAAATCACGAGAGATCGTTGATATAAGCCATAGCCATACCGCTGCAGTCAATAAGAAAGTCTTGACAGATTTTTCTGGGTCATCACTGACAAACTTCATGAAGGGAAATAATGAGCACTTAGACGTGGAGAAAAGAAGGATCTAAGATCTAAGAACCTCAGTTATGTATTTCAACACGGCAGGTATCACACCAGCTGCCCCGTTTGTTGGCGATGTGACGATACGCCCACCACTCGCATTCACCTCATTCACTGCAATAGCGTAGCACGATAAGAAATCCATAGCTGGTATCATTGTCTTCCTCTGAGCCATTTGAAAATGTCAGCCCAAAAAGGTTCATCACATTGTGAAAAAAACTGACAGGTGGTTCAGGCAGAATGGGGTGCTGAAAAGATCCGACAACTCTCGCGACATGGGAGTATCTCGAGCCTTGCAGGCCACCAGCAGCATGTGTTTCCAGAGAAGGACCACCTGGACGAAGGTCATCACCAGGCGCGTTTATCGCGCCAGCGATTTGGTCTCCGCCCTCGATAGCCTGGAGATGTGGCGTTGACAAGCCAGGGTAGAAGCTGGCCGGACACAACTTTCAGAGGATATATCATGCGGGATAGTATACTTACCCTCGCATGAGGCGCCGATATAGCATCGGGGCTCGGCGCCGCAGCCCAAGTCGACCTGGCAACGTAGTCTCGCGCGTGTGGACCCCAGATCGGATACAATCGTCCATGACCGCCCATATGCGCATTAACTGTGAGCAGGTTAATCCAACTATTTGGTCCTGTCACATCGGTCTGACCTTATTATGAATGTCCTCGTCATTGTAACCAAAAGAGCGCTCGTTGTCATACACAATCTGAGAAATGGTCATCTATAACGCAAGAAGTAAGAAGTTAGTATTCGTGACTATATTCAGGCGAAGTAAGGGAGTCCGAAAGCCACCATAAAGGCAGTCTACGGGAGCGAGACACAGGTGGTGTTCCACGTTGAGACCAGCTCCATCTCGTATTTCACATGGAATAGGTGCCAGATGAGAAGAATGATCCGTACGTTGTGCGCTCGAGTGAGATTGAGTAAGCTGTCCCCAGATTTGAAAGGGTACGGCGGCTGGTCGCTATCCATGGGAACTTGCTGGCCCACAACCGTCGAGCTTTTATCAGCATGTATATGCTGGTGCAGCCTCGCCCCATGCACAGAACTTTTGTCGACACCCTTGTAGAAAAGATTTTCGTCGACTAGTCGTTCAAAGCATTAGGATGACGCCACAAGCCTTTTCTGTCTGAACCCACCCTTTGTCTTCTCGTTTACGACGAAGCCACCACCGACGCTACATCGCTTCAGTATCCAGACTTCACTGCACGCCAGCTACTACTCGGTTGTCAAAGTCTTACCTAAAGTACTCATTGGTGGCTAAAAGATCCCCATTCTCGCTGAAAACAGAAAAACGCATGCCGTTTGGATGAGTCTTAAGGACCTGGTCCCACCGCCACAGCATGTCACGATCCATGTCATACGAGATACGGTGCCTCCCGCCCAGTAACAATGTCTTGTTTGTAAGGATGGCAGCGTAGCGTGAGGGGATCGTTCCGGTGTCAATTGTTTCCGGATCAGAGCCTGCAGGGACCAGATCAGGAAGTGTACACATCAGACACGAAGGCGAGGAACTACCTTCTAGACCAAGAAGTACCGCCTGGGGAGTGTGGTGCCTTGGACAAGAACGGTTAATAAACTGTCGTTGTCAGATACTGTATCAAGCTCACCCTTTCCCTAGTGGTCGAGTGTCAGCGGCTCGGGAGGATGTGAGATCGACACAATACTAGCTGATTCGCACCTGTTGCAGCCAGCGACCCATATCTATCAACGACTTTAACACTTCTCGTAACACACGAGTCAAAGGACATACAGCGAAATCTTCATGGATTTGATCTAGAGGAGAGTTCAATCCGCTATTCGCTAGACATCAAACCCTAAGCTCACCTTGTCCAACAAACCCAACTCTAGCAAGTCATTAATGAATATTTTTCCCGCACGCATTGGGCCAACGGTATGTGAACTACTTGGACCAACTACATTTATGGATTAGTTCTTCTGCGGTAGCGGTAGGGAGGCTTGTGGTGTTCACCCCCAATGCTGAAAAGATCAAAGGTGGAAATGACGGCGTGTTCGGGCTTGTCTAGTCCAGTCTGCAAGCTCGACTCGGCAATATCATGGTTCTCTTGAGTACCAGATGACAGCGCACTGAAGGTCTTGGACGACGGTGTTGTCAATATGCACCGGGGAAGTATATGCGACCGTAGCCGAGAATGAAAGGGTGGCAGTCCAAGAACATGTCGTAATCCTGTCCAACAAGACCTCGGATAGAGCATTTGCGGGGCTGTGTTCGCGTTCGCGTTCGCGTTGCGTTGACGTTGAGATGCGAGGATCCGTAGCCGCCCTAGCCGAAACTGCGGGCCGGGCTGCCGTGCCGCTTTATGCTCGACGCGACGCGGAAAGCAAAGCCATGGATGGTCGGGGGTCATAGACAGAAATTTAATTTACTGTATATAAAGACAGACCGTTTTTTTGCAGTGAATTTCACAAACCTAAACCGCATAAGAAGGGGTGGGGAAGCGAGTTGTAGGGTGTGTTTTTATCAAATTACTGCGCAGAGCCACCACTGGCAGCTCGTGCGGCCGCATCTGAGCCAATCCCGACCGTTGCCGTGATCTCTCGTCGGGGGTCAGAGCCACATCCGTGTTTGAGTTCTCTCCTCTCCTCTCTCCCCGTCCCCCATCTTCCATACTCGAGCTCCATCTTCTTATCTCCCATCACTCCCATCCGAGCACTACGCGAGTCTGACAACCGGTCACTCTGGTCGGGAATAATCGCATCTTGCCACCCGGTCTGATACCGCCAAAGCAGGTCATTTGACTTCCGGTAAGCGCCCCCCACAGGTTTAACCACGTCCCTTCGCTGTAACCACGTCCCCCTTGCAAGTGCTAAAGAACACCTCACAATCATGATTGGCACCTCTGCCACTCCACCGCGACGTCCGTACGACTTACCATTCACTTCTGCCACGCGTCTCTCCTCGTCCTCTTCAGCGACTGCATCCCAAGCAAGGCAACAACTCTCGCTCGAAGCCGTGCTTTCTGCCCACGCTGAAGCGGAGAACCCTGCCATGAGCGCACTTGAGCAGTGCCTCTCCGAACGCAACCTCCTTTCATCCCAGAATGCCCAGCTCTGGAAGCTTGTCGAAAAGTCCCGGGGGCTTTACACCGAGTCGCAAAAAAATTTAGAGAGAGTTAGAACGGAGAGGGATGCATATAAGGCGATGCTGTTAAAGCTTGGGGAGAACCCAGACGTGATTGCTCGCAACCATAGGGTGAAGGAGAAACAATTGAAACCATCCTCCTCCAGCAATGGAATGCGCCAAGGCGCTGACAACAGCACCTCGCCAAGTTCAGGTTCTGCGCGACCTGCTCGTCATAAATCAGCTGACACTGACACGGGTATGCACGTCAGTCCTTACCTGTCCTCCAAGTTCGTTCATTCTTCCTCAACACTAGCCACTCCCGAGTTGCACACTCTTACCCCTGATTGGTTGCCGGCATCGAGAACTCCCCCAACTGTTACAGTATCGCATTCCTCCCTCGATACCCCTGGTGTTTCAGCCACACCCACAGTGTCTCGTCCACTTCCTAATCGACAGCCTTTAACTCACCCACTTCGTATACTAAGGACGGATGATCGTACTGGCGCCGAGCCTGTTCTTTTTGCTTCCCCCACAAATTCTTCCGCTTCTCCCTCAGCCAGTTACCCCCCTGACGGTACATCCCTGGCTGGGTCATCGGCTCCGTCTCCCATAGAGACAACCGCCTCTTCCACCCAATCTCGTCGTCAATCTCTTACACAATCACAGATCGCTAGTCGTGAGTTAAAAGCCACCGTTCCGAACGAAGCAAGGCGGCATAGATCGTCGACGACTGGTTCCCTGACCGATAGTCCTCGTGCTATTGAGTTCAGCCAAGGCCAAACTCGGGGCTTGTCTCCTGCACTTAGTAATGTACCAGATTCCCGGGATTCTACAACCGATAAGTCATCTACGCGTAGAGATTTGTCCGATGGAGAGTTTCTGGATTTAGAAGATTCTGACAGTTTATACGACTCTGCCGCTGACTACAGCTTGACGTCACCAAGTCCACAAAACGGCAAGAACCCCCCGGATGACATTCATCAGCCGCGCGTCGCAGTGCAACCCCCTGCCGCCGATGACTTTCCACTACCACCTGGCGTAGTGAATTCAACTGATATGAGTAACGGTGAACCCAATTTAGGGACATCCCAGGTTATTCCCGCCTCCGAACAGGTTCATAGGGTCAACGGACCGGAATCTCCTACAACCCCAACGCCCAATGCCTATGGATTACAACCGCCCTTCATGCCAGTATACCAGAGCGTTATCCCAGAACAAGAATCCCTTGTACAATTCCGTGCCCTCCCTCTTCTTCCCTACGACCTACCCTACACACGTATCACTGTGACGAATTCGTCCATTCGGCCGAATGACCGCGGCAAGGATGTGCTTTCCTTTGTGGTCCAAGTCAATCCTGGGAACCAAAAAGAACCATACAGGATTGAAAAGCTTTATAGTGACGTGCTCGGATTGGACCAGCGTATTCGCTCTCGTTACGGGAAGAATGTTCATAAGAGAATACCCCATTTGCCAGATGGTAAATTATGGAAAGATCACGCGCCATCAAGAGTGGATCAACGCAAAGTAAGCCCTTATTCCTGTCTGTATGAGTAAGAAACCAACGCCAATTATGTAGGCCGTATTAGAACAATATGTTCAGGCGCTCATCGACCTTCCCGTCAAGAATAATGACGAAGTTATCGCATTTCTAACCTCGGACGTCATGAAAGAAACAAACAAACCTGTTGCCCGTGAAGGCTACAAAGAAGGCTATCTAACAAAACGCGGGAAGAACTTTGGTGGCTGGAAGACAAGGTTTTTTGTTCTTCAGGGCCCACAGCTGGAATATTATGAAAGCGTATGTTATCGGCTGGCTTATGGTTAGCGATGCCATTGATCAGTTAACTTCCTCAGCGCGGTGGTCAACATCTTGGATCAATAACCATTACCGGTGCACAAATTGGCCGTCAACACCGGTCATCAGATAGACGCGAATCCGAGGATGAGGGCGAGTATCGCCATGCTTTCTTAATCATTGAACCTAAGAGGGCCACGGGAGGATCCCATCGACACGTTTTATGCGCAGAAAGTGACAGCGAGCGCGATAGCTGGGTCGAAATTCTTGTACGCTATGTCTCCGGCACGTACGATGAGCGTGCGTTACCGCACGTTAGCACATCTGTTGCGACGCAGGCTTCCTCAGGCCAGCCCCGGTCGAGTACCAGCTCCAACACGCCCGCAGACCTCACATCAGCCTATCGTGATCGCCGCCAAGCGCAGCGAGGTATGTCCAAGGACGACATCAACGTCAGCTCTGCTGTTCCCTTGTCGCGACTCGCACCAGATGCGTCGAATGCGAAGTTATTCCAAACCCCTTCTCAGCATGACGAAGCCTCTGGTAGTTCTTCGAAAAACACGAGCACTTTGTCAAGCCCTGAGCAATCGACGACTGCTTTCTCAGATGCACAGACTGCGAGACGTCTATTGGATAAAGGCCAGCCATCGTCGGGGTTGGATGCTGAACCACAGTTGTCTAGTTCGCTTCCTACAAACTCGCCTCTGGACGGTGGTGGTGACTTCGTATCTACTATTGGTCCACGGGCAAACTCCGAATTGGGGCATTATGCGGATCTAAATGACCCTCAAGGCAGCCATACTAGTGGGCGCAACCCTCAACCCTCACCAGAGCGCCCACGCCAGCGTCAAGGCCGCCGTGCTTCTCTTCACCCTGCCTTGGAACCCTTGCGTTCGTCTGAGAGTCCATCCTCGGGTGACCGCTCAGCTTCTCCAGAGGGCGTTCATCCAGGCGCATCCCGCACTGACATGCCTGCGAAGGTCAAAATATCAGCGCCGATGAATGGTACACCCATTCCCCCAGGACACAAGTTTGGCGGCAAGGAACATGCTCCAGAAGCCGCCCAAAGTGACCGCAGAGACAAGGTCAAGTCACGCATGTTTCAGTGGAGTTGGCGACAAGGAGGTGAGCTACTTTCTATCCGACTAACCGATTACAAACCTTAACGTACGCCATCTGTTCGATATGGTTAGAGAAATCGATTACTCCTCCACACGTCCACCGCGCGGTGTTCGGCGTAACGCTAGAAGAGTCCCTGGACGTTTCCCAAATCGCCGGGCTTCCCTCAATCGTCTTTCGCTGTATCGAATACCTAGAATCAATGAAGGCTGATCAAGAAGAGGGTATCTATCGTCTCAGCGGAAGCTCTGCCGTCATAAAGAACCTGAAAGATAAGTTCAATGCTGGTATGTAATGTCCCGGTGGAGTCCATAAACATGTCAACTGACTCCGTGATAAGAGGGTGACGTGGACCTGCTTCGCTCAGAGGAGTATTGGGACCCCCATGCCATAGCCGGTCTACTCAAGGCTTTCTTCCGGGATCTGCCGTCGAGTATTTTGACGCGTGATCTTCACATGCGATTCCTCTCCGTCATGGGTACGTTCTATGCCAACCATATCTGCAAATCTGTGCCCGTTTTCTGTTCTCCTAATAATATCATCCGTACCTATAGATCTGGTAAATCCCCAGGAAAGGATTACCGAGCTCTCGCACCTTATCTCGGTCCTTCCACTCGCAAATTACAGCCTCCTCCGCGCTTTGACGGCCCATCTTATCTCAATTGTACAGAACGCCAACGTCAACAAGATGACGATGCGCAACGTTGGAATTGTATTCAGCCCGACGCTCGGAATTCCCGCCGGTGTTTTCAGCCTGATGCTGGCAGAATTCAATAGAGTATTCAACGTCGATGGTGACGTAGCCGAGTCCGTGACGGCGGTCGACGAATCGGGCAACATGGACCTTCGGGTTGACGAAAGCGGCGGTACAGACATTACTCATCGGAATAGTAAGCATTACTTGGATGCCACTACCGACGAGTTGCTCGGGCTCTCGGGGCGGCAGCTCACAGGTACGCACGATGTCTCTTGAGTAGAACGAACCAACTTTGGGCGCTGACATGACTTGTTCTCGACGCGTTTTCGTGTGCATAGACTCAAATGAGGATGCTCCATCTGATGATGCAGAGGAGCTGTCTGAAAATACGGAAAGTGGCGCGGATATGACAGATCAAGACATGACGATGGAGTCGCTACCAGCGAACCAACCAAACTCTCAACAGACCCAGACCTCATCAGAGCTAGCATCTCCATCTCGGTCCCGCGCTTCTAGTCTCGCTGCCGCGCGCGGATTAGGTATCCACGTCATGGGCTCAGATATGCCGCGACATGGCCAGACCGTTGGACTTCCGACATCGCCCAGACCACATCAGCCACGGGTCTCCCAGAACTGCGTAGATACGGGAGGGGGTCATGTTTGGCTCAGCTCTTTAGCCAATGGTGATGAAACGCAACAGACCTTGCAATAAATCACGATCGACAGGCTCTGTGATCCCTGACGATGCATAGGGCGTTCCTCATGCTGACCTCGGCTCAGCCCTCGCGTGCACGTGCAGTGGATATGTTTACTTATTCTTTTTTTTTCTGTTCCAGGGCAGCGTGTAGCAATCATCGGAGACTGATTTACCCCTGCATGTTTTAGTAATTCTTATTTCAGCCAATTTATACCTGCACTTGTTCAATTTTTTTTTACCCATGAATCAATCGCTTGGTCGTTTTGTGATGGGGGAGAGATTGTCTTGTCGGCGTCTTATCTGGTTTATCTGGTATAAGCGTGAGAATTTCGTTTTGCTAAGTCACTTAGGGGGCCGCTCTTGCGCTCCTTGTAAACCAACTACGGGGCACAGAGACTCATGGGTTTCCGAAAGGGTGTCCTACTCGCCACAACTTGCTTTCTCTTCGGTGAGTAAGCGTCGACGGATTCATCATTGGACTCTACTCATTTCTCAACGGTATGTAGGCGTGTTGCTGGCCTGCTTCGCTATTGATTACCGCGTGCTCTTCGAACCACTGACCGAGGAAACCATACAGGATGGATTTCAATATTATAAAACATTTTACAATGCACCACCTGGAATAAAGGTACGGAACGTTTCGCCTGTGGTATTCTTACGCTTGCGACAGCGACAACCCTGAGCTAATACTGTCGGACACGTGTGCACGCGTGAACAATCGAATAGGCGCTACTTCATGGACTCATCGGCGTTGGAGTTGCTGCAATCATCGCTAAAATACACCGTTGGGATGAGAGTGCCATGTTCTTTGACGGAGGGTCGTTGGGTGGGTTATTCTCACTCTCTTCCAACTCTCCCCAGCTGCGGGAGTACAGGCCCTTCCGCGCGCATGGACTGAAATTATAAATTTGATTCGGTTGGGTGGGGGTGTTGAAATAGCCGCGTTCGTTTTTGCCATCGCGATGTACATCACTGTGACAATACCCGCGATTCGAACGGTTGTCACACCCGTGGAGGGTGTCGACACGCGTGAAGACCAGATCGAAGCCATGCGTGTCCTTTCCGCCGGAAACACGTTGATTATGGTGCTGCTCGGTGGAGTTTTGGCGCTGCAGGTACGTGGACCGCTTGTCGAGACAAGTGGAGCAAGCCCGGATCAAAACGGGGAGTTGACTAAAAAAAAAATACATTGTCTTTTTTATCGCGTATGCAGGGTGGGCAGGAATGGGCTCGGAGATTGGAAGTGAGGGAGCTCTCAAAAATTGCAGCGGAGGAAGCGAAGGAACGAGCGGAGAAGAAGAAAGAGCAATAAAGCGCCTCGTTTTTACGTAATCGTACTCTTTCTCCGTTGATGTTGATGTTGATGTTGATATGCCGAACGAACTCGTCGTGACCCTGTTGGATTGGTGTTCGAACAACAGCATTCACATTGATTCTAACATACACATCTTTCACGACGAGAAGGACGGCACTTGTGTTCGCGCCGCTAACGTTGCCATCATACCCGGACGGTCCCGTAAGCGGTTCTCCCTCGCCTCAGCCGTCGTCGTCGTCGTCTCACATCTAAGCGCAATTCTCGCCGCCTCCTAACGACGACGCACATCTGGGGTTCTTTCGCGGATATCAGTTGCCATAATCCCCAAGTCTGCCGTGCTTTCTACCCGGTCGTGTTCATTGGCCGACCATATTCCTCACGCGCCGTACGGGCACGACGCCACCCTTGCGCTTGCCCTGGCGCTGTATTCAGAACAGTGCGTTCGATACCATTGTGCCTTACTGGTTTGACATATTTCAACCCCACGCGTGCGTGCCTTCGCAGACTCTTGTCTTCACGTTCTCGATGGGCCGAGTACCTCCAATCCCTTCCCAACCAACTCATATGGAACGGAATTGCACTTTTCTGGGGTCCAGCCCTGCATGATGTTGATCCCATGTCATCTCGGGACGCAGGCGGAGGCGGCCGAGGAGGTCCGGTAGGTCCAGACTTTGACAGCGACGGCGCCGAGGCAAGGCGGTGGCTGTGTGGCACTGAAGCCGAGACACATTTATTCCTTCCAGGCGCGCCTGGGATACCTCTTCTTGTG
>QFEA01000121.1:0-13969 GCA_003315975.1 Lactifluus echinatus | reverse complement strand
GCTGGTCTCCAGCACATGAGCTTCCAGTCGAGAGTGACTAACACCCTCGCTTTGGGTTATGTAGGATGAAATTACGTCCTTCTACTATTCCATGGCGGCACCGCTTCTTGAGCGCGCACGGTTGACTCCATCTGAGAAAGGGTTTCGTCATGCCTATTCACTTGTCAGCTCTCGTGCGTTCTTAGTTGACGCATACCATGGCCTGGCCATGGTTCCAATTGCCGACGCGTGAGTCATGACAGGCGTGTGTACTTACGAACGTCTCTGGACCTGGAGTTTTTTGACAGCTTCAATCACACACAGAATAACAGCGTTCACTTGGAGGTTTGTATCTGCGAGACCGCTACTACACCGTCTCATCTCTAACGTCAGGGGACACGTTCGCTGATTGTCCCTGATGATAGAGTGATTACGGCGTCTGTATATCCTGCGGTTCCCTTGCGGAATGCCCCCACGACGGTGATGTCCGTGAGGACGTCGCTGTGCGGGCGCCTTGTGCAGTTACGGCAGAGCCCGACAACACCTGCGAAATGGTCGTGAACGCCGCTATTACGCCGGGCGAAGAGGTATTCAACACTTACGGGGCAAGGCTCACTAATGCGGAGTTACTCGTACGCTATGGGTTCACCCTTGAAGCCAATGACAACGATATCCTCACTTGGACAATTGACGAAATTTGGGATGCGGCAGGTGCCGCACAGGCAGATTCTCAACCCCGCCGCTGGGACAACGAGGCTGATTATGGTGTCTGCATGGAGATCCTGCGCGATTGGCACTATGACGCGGGTTGGGCTGAGTCGGAGCTGGTGATTGACACCGAAGAGAATGAGAATAGGAACCCGTTGTACATGACCGCTGATGGGATTCTTTCTCACAAATTGTGGCTCGCGATCGCGCTTGCCACCTTGCAGCGGCAGGGCACATCTTTAGAGGTCACACAGACGCGCCAGCTCTTGGGAAGCATGGCTTGGACGCAAACTCAGCTGGAACGAGGGCAGACGATGACACGAAGCGAAGGCGTTGATGAAGATGATGGTGTGTACAAGGTGCGTGTTGCACACATGATGGAGCTCGTCCATGTAAATGATGCTGACGCTGACCTTAAAATTTGGGGGGGGGGGATTAAAAAAAATTTAAATTATACAATCCCGTCGCAACACCACCTGTGCTGGCGGCTGGTCACCTGGATCCGTTCGTTCGGGGTAACGCGTGTGCGCCTGTCTTCTGTGATGCGGAATGGACAGGTGTTGAACAGACTGGTTCGCACGATCGGGGAAGTGTGCGCGCGGAGGCTGGATCGGATTTTCCGTCTAGACGTACAACAGCAGGGCGATCGCTGGCTTGGGTTGCATAGTACCATGGTTGGCAAGTACATCGATGTGAGTGTTCTTTTGTTTGCCTGAATTGGACGAATGAATCAGCCGTTGCGGTGAGAAATTGATGTCGGTGTACGGGGGGGCCGTAGCCGTATGGTGTGCTATTTTATTATTCAACAACAGAGGGTAGCAATTGCTCGGCCCTAGCGGGCCTAAGGCGTTGCGCTGATTCTCATTGTTCTCATCCATATTTGGCAGGACTTGGATACGGCGAAACAAAAGACGCGCCTAGCAGTCACGCTAGCGTTGGGAGAGATATCTATAATTGAAAGCTGTGTTGCAGGCTGGGATGAGCTGGACTCGGTAATACAGATACAGCATGCCAGGTAGAAAATAGACACTGTTGAGCCAGCACGGCTCGAATCGAGTAGCCTAGCCTAGACTTAAACTAATATAGAGACGGTCCCGGTAGTCCGTGGACCATTGGACCTGGCCCTGTCCCAGAGAAGCAGGTGTGGTGATGGGGCGGCGGAAAGTGCCGCCGCCGAGAACAAGAAGAGGACAGTTGTGGTGAACCGACGCGACGCGACGCGACGTATTATCAACATCATTAATGCAGCACGGGAGCAGAGGTCGGATTTGCGAGTGCGTGCACGACGGGCGGGAGAGGATGGCGCGATATCTTGATGATGACCAAAGGTGGTTAGAAGGGGACGAGACCGATCTCGATTGAGTGGGCCCTGGATCTCAGATTTATTATTTTGGGGGGCGGGACTCCTGACACCGATCGAATGCGTTCTTTCGGCCATTTTTTCAAAGTTGGTTATCATCTCTCTTTTCATATCTTTATAATATAAGGTCATCCTTGCACACGGCATGTGTCTCGCCTCGTCCCGACTACGCTCCCCCCCCCTCACTCTCTTGTCCTCCCTCCCTCTGCCATCATCTCTCTCTCCTTGCTCATCGTTTCCAATGGATACTCAGTGGTGTTTGACCTGCAACCGTCACTTGGTAATCAGTTCCCCCAACTACTCGATATCTCCCGTTGACACACCCTCCGTCATCCAGGAGAGCTCAGACGAGGTTTACTGCTCGTCGGAGTGCTACAACGAAGACAATCCTTCTACCACCCCCTCTTCCCTCATGGATTATCACGACCCGTCCCCTATTTGCCAACCGGCCCCATCCTTGGGTCTATGGCCTGCCAGTAGCCATGAGGGTATCTTAGCTTGGGCAAGAAATATTTCGCCCGGTTTACCTTCGAATGAACGCACCCCATCTCCTCGTCGCCGAACATCCAGACCGATTCTCCTCAACACCGGGATGTCTTCCCGCCCACTGGCTCCCGCACTTTCCGTTGCATCATCACCTGTTCTCGCCCAGCCCTCTCACCCCATCCAGACTCCCCGTTCCTCCGAACGCCTTCACACATCTCTCTACTATCAATCAACCGGTGGCTTTAGCACCACCACGTCGCTCGCGACGGAATCCGTTGCCACCCCTATATCGGGTGAAGACGAGCGCGTTACCTCACCAAATCAGGTCCCACGTCCGACCCAATCCTCAGTGATTGGTGCACTTGCCAAGCATGTCCGCACTTGGGTCGGTAACTCTACCTTACGACAAGCGCCGCCACCGAAGCGTTCGCACCAGGACCCCGCCGTTGCTGGTGTGGATCGCCCCCTGACTCTCGCCCGTTCGCGGGGGACCTCGTCCCTCTACGTGGCAGATGAAGACGTTCTTCCTGCAAAGGAAGTTATGGGCCCCATTGATGATTCGTTGGTTGGCTGGCTGGGTCGCTCCAAGTCTCCAATCAAGTCGTGTCATCCGCCGGCGCCTCGCGATCACCCTGCCTTTCGCGCACGGGGTCGCAAGGCGGCCCGAGCCTTCGCCGACTGCTGAGCGCTTCGCATCCTCTCTTTCCTCGCTATAGACGTCCACTTTCTCCTCTGCATCGCCTTCTCTGCAATTGTCATAAAAGCTTCCTCTAGTTCTCGTATCAAGCTATCCCCTCGCAACATTACGGATGACGTTCCCCTCGCGGAAGGGCAAGAAAAAAAAAGGACCAAATCTCATCTTTTTACGATCAACACCCTTCCCCCCATTTGAATTTGTTTCTCATCCCCATCAAAAGCGTGCGCCTTCTGGTAGCTTGTCCTTGCTCTGGTTTCTTCACTTACCTGCATAAATCACTATGATGATCTTTCTGCATCACTTCGGTTTCGCATCCCTCACAGCCCATATCACCGTATATACATAGCATCTCTCTCCTTTCTCCTTTCTTGATCTACCCATCATCGCTCTCTCACCATCCACGTTCTCAGTTTGCTTTATCTCTCCACTCCCTCACCTCGCACTCATGTGTGTACGATTACGTTATTTGTACTAACCTATAGCGCATGCCAGCGAGCACCATTATAGAATTATTTTTTTTACGTGCTCAACTATGATGACCAGGTAAGAAGTGCCTTGGGTGTGGGACGACCCCCGATGGAAGGCAAGTGTGTACGTGGGAAGGGCCCCACTTCTGAGCCGATGCAAGCGAAGAGAGGGTCGGGGGACATGTAACTATTCTGGCAGAGTCAACCTTCAAGGAACGGGTGTGCAGTTGCAGTGGGCAGGGCAGGGCAGGGAAGAAGCTGATAAGCCGGGGCGGGTTCATCTTGCCGTCTTTCTCGGCCTCTCGCCCCCTTTCCCTTTCCTCGAACCTCGAACCCTCACACCTGGTTTTTTCCCATGCCCGGCAACCCGGCGTGCGGTCCCTGCCAAATTGGGTCGATAAGTCCTTAACCTTTGTCTCCCGCGCGATTCGCAGAAACGAGTGGATTCAGAGTGCGTAAACCCGTTGACACTATCTATGCAGCCCCCATCTCACCTCCCCCCTTGCCCACTCTGGCATCCCCATCCCTCTCCCTCGTCTACCTGGTCCGAGAGCTAAGGGATGTGCCAAATGCCAAATCGGCGATTGTGCTGTCCAATCACGGCGGCCTTGCGCCTTCCCCCCCTGACTTCGCCCTCGGTGGCGCCTGATCGCCCTTGCGCCAGCATATATATGACAGTTCTGCCCCTTCGTTGCGAGTGCACTCCCTTCAAAGGGGGTGGGCGTCGGGGCGATCAATACCACTCTGTAACTTCCTCGTCCTCATCAAAGCCCCCATACTCTCCGTACCCTTTGCCCGCTTGTGTAGTTCGGTTTGAGTGGAGAAGCCATGGGGGCCCGGGGCCCTAATCTTAGGAACTCCCCTTTTTTCCCAGCCTCATTACATTACATTACAAGATGATTATGTGTTTGCGCGGAAGAGTCGGGCTTAAAATAGTCGCTCCGTAGCCGCTCCACTCCTCGGTGCCACACGTCCTCGCCCGTGTCATTCCGGTTGGAGGGGCCACAAACACAACACAGCACCTGTGCATAGCTTCTCCGTCCCCAGTTAATGACTTATTTATTTTTTTCGAATTTGTCGTATCAACCGTAAATCTTCTGATGGGGAGTGCCATGTTCACCACCACCAACGCACGGTCCTGGCAGTGGCTCCGCCATCATATACATACACAGCAGCTCGGTGAACTCCCTTGCATAGCCCTAGCGCCCCCCTTCGATCAACGCCCAACTCTTATCTTTGTATTACATGTGTGGTCATGGGCCAACCCTAATACACGTTTTCTCTCAGGCTGGCCGACTCGAGAGAAACAAAAAACTTATTTGACTTTTGAGATGGGCCCGTTTGCACGTTCATCCGTGGGGAATTCGCTGGAAACAAAGTGTTTGCGACAAAATTTAATGAGAAAATAGTTTCCCAGTCAGCGATTTCCACGGGACGAGGACGACTTCCCGACGCGCTTTATCGCCTCCCCCTCCTTCCCTTCGTTGTCCCTAATTTGTAACGTTCCAGAGCAGACTTCGGTTCGGAAGAACTACCACGAACTAAATTCATATACATATTTTGTTTGATTGTCGAAACGTGATATCTTTGGCTGGTTTGCTTGACGAGACGTGATTGCACTTGGCCAACACACCCATCAAACAGTTTATGTACAAAGAACCTGAAAGCCGTGGCAACCGATACTTGTACTTCCCCTACAACGAGAAACAGGGGCGTCACATTCTACATAGAAGCTCCAGCGTGATATGCTGCCGAGTTGAAGGGGTTCGAGGGACCCGTCGGGCAAACACGCGAGTGGGCAGAGGCGCTCGCTAGCTACCGGGAGCAATCGAATTCTTCTCTTCTTCACTTTCAGAGCGAGCGAGAGAAAAAGAAAATCTCATCTCACATCGTTTTGCTTGCTTCGCCTCTGCCGCCCCTCGGCTTCGCAAATATTGAGCCACGCTTACAGTTTTTCAGCAAGGAGCCATGCAAACTCCGAAACCGAAAAAAAAAAATCAAGCTCGCCATTTGCCCATTTGCAGAACGGGTTAGACGGGCAAATGGTTGCTGTTATGTTCAGCAACTTATGTTGTGATGTGATGTTAGCATAGGCATAGCTCGGGTTGTGTGGTGCGGTGAGACAAAGTGAGACAGGGGAAGCCATGCTGACAGAGAGGGGCTCTTTCGACGCGGATGAGCAGATTGCGTGCGTGCCGCACGATGTCCGCATTACTCCTTTACTGAACTGACTGAACGCGAATATCTGGCGGAGGGGGATCCGAATTGCCATAGTCTCTTTGTGTGCGTATGCGTTACGCCAATCCGACGGCAGTTTACTTCGCTCTCTCTTCTCCAATATCCACCGGTCGGCTGCCGCCGCCGAGTACATTTTGTAAAAGCTTGGGAATTTTAGGCTAAATGAAGATTGGCGAGGAAGATGAAGGGGTGGAAAAACAGATTTTGAGCTCGTTGCATTGCATCCTGTGTCGATCTATTTGCGGGTTCACGCAGGCGCATGCTATGCCCAACACGCCCCAGGACTTTTGTGGAGCCGGCAGCTTACTGCTCTGCGGTAGAGCCGCGAGATCCGAGGAAGAAGGGCCGCTTTGCCTTTGAGGGACAAGACCCCCGCCCACCGTGACACATGGCCTAAACCGCGCACAGCAAAACGAGGGACAAGATGGCGCGGTCGGGACGCCGGGATAAACTGGCTGAGTCATGAACTGAGATGGGGCGCTGTCAGAACACAGAACACGTTCCCCGTTGAGCTGACTTGGCACCCGCCCCTTGGTCAAGTGACCCGCCCCCCGCGGCTGAACGTGCTGAACGCTAAACCCCTCAATATATGTAGACACGCCCTTTTGGGCAAGACATGGGACCCGTTTCCCGCCTTCACTACTCCTCCCGTTCCATTGAACACCCCTTCCCACAGTGGCGACCGCTCAGCAAGTTGGGGGTGAGGCCGGTGAGGGGTGAGGGAGCCATACTCGATTCGGCAATACATGCGGCACACGTGTTCTCTCTTCGTTCGCACTCGACTTAATTTTAGACCAACTCGACAACAATTCAGTTTCAAAACCCTACAACGCCGAATGCGCGGGTCACTCCCGACACGTTGACAATCCCCACCGCATCCGGGATGTGCGCGTACACACCGAGGCAACGGAGACAAACAAAAAAAAAAGGAAGGTCGTTCTGTAATTGAGTTTTGCAGTTCAATTGAGAATGTTGTGCGGCTTTCGTGCCTTGCCTGTCTACCTTTGCCTGGGCCCCAAGCCAAGCCAACTTAACCAAGCCATATTGCGTGCGTTTTGTTTGTGCAACAGTCAACATCCCTGGTCCCTTGTTCGCGACAGGGTGTGGACTGCTTGGAAACGTTCCGCCGCTGTCGTACAGCAGCACAGCTAGGCACACACGCAACACACAATGTAATGCAGGGAAGGAAGAAGAAGGAGAAGGAGAAGGGACAGTTGATAGGGGTCGTCGGACTTGATAAAGCTTCGCTGCTCCAGTGAATATCCATGTGAATGATTCGATTCAAATGGCCAGCATTTCATTTCGCTCGAGGGGAAGCGAGATGTGAGAATGTCCAACGCTTTCGCGACATTGTCGCTTCGAGAGGCGATACTGTGTCCCCTCTCCCCTCCTTACCCTCAGGTTCTCTGCGGCGGGGCAGTCCATGTGCATTTTGGATCTGTTGGTGCCCTATGGTGTTTAGTAAGCCCCCTTGGCACTGGCACGACGAAATGCAGCCGGAATTCCGCACCCGACAGGCGTCTAGTGGCGCGACAATTGGCAAAAGACATTAACTCGTCGTGCGTCGTGCGGCTTTTTCCAGTACTAAGCTCTTTCCGTTTAACCCATGCGGTAAGTAAATCCGGGTCGTCTATGAAGGATGCTCTCGATCTGATGTGCTAGCATCGACGTCACCTGTGAAACAGGCTCAGTGACGAAGTTGGTGGGTGGAATTAAGGGGGCTTATATGAGCCTCAGCCTCAGGCCCGCGACGATGATTTTTCCAAGTTTTGCACAGCTTTACGAGCCACCGATCGTAATCTGAGGTGATTGGCGATTGTCATTGCATTGCCATTATTCACCACCCAATTTGATCCCGTGTGGCATGAGGCGTGAGGCGCGTCGTGTCCACGCCAGGGCCTACGGCGGAGTTGGTCTCGTAGGTACCGCGGTGGACCATAATGCAATGCAATACAAATGTTGTCTATCTTTTCCAATGACCGTGTTAGACTATACTTCCCGGTTGCCTAGTCAGCGTTAATGCACACGACGCTCAACTATCTGATTTTGGGGTTGGACACTCTTATTGCGCGACATGCCGGAGGTAAACGCTCGTGCAATATCACGATATGATGGTGGTGACGACGATACTGGGTTAGGTCGGGGTGAGATGGGATTTATTTTCACACGCACGTAGGGGTCGCAGGAGCTTCCATGCATGACTACTGAACTTTGGAACATTCGGGAGATCCGTGTCGGATTCTTCGAGGACAAAAGGTGTCGCCCACAGGTACGCCCCGTTACAAAGGTGTCGGAACGGCACCGGCAACCGTTTCTCGGCGGACGCTGTAAGGTTTGATTATGATGATAGGTCATGTTGACAGAAACAGGGTACGTCTGTGAAGGTACTCTCATGCACAGACAACAAGGTATTAGACTATGGAGCTCGTGCTCGTGCTTATGCCTGTAGTCACTAGTGAGGATCATCAAATACCATTGGGACTAATCGACTTGAAATTGTTGGGGGTAGCTGTGGCCATCCACCAGGGTTGAGGAGTGTCCGAGACCGAGACGCTCGTCCCACGGATGGACTTCTTGCGCGCCTCTCTTGTCTCTGGCTGTCGTTACCGTAAGCAATGCTGGACGTTCTATGAATTTTGATTGCTTTACGCACGCCCGGTCCCGCAAATCACGAGCCACATACATAAACGAGCGCCGCAGCAAAACAAACGAGAGAACATCAAACATACGGCATACACGTTGTCCCTCGAACGGAGCGAACTGTGTGCGGTTCAGCCTCGCACCACAATAGTGGGTCAATGTGACAAGTCTATTTCACCTTCACCAGGGATCAGCCGACGGTCCCTATCAAGCGGGCGTACAGATCGGCAAAGAGGATTGGAATTATTGCCAACCTTCTGAGGAGCTGGGTGGAGCCACTTTGGAGATATTTTTCTTCCTGGCCACAAAATAGAAAGGGACCCGGCAGCTTCGATGTCAATCTATGTGGAATCTGCGGAGGTCATTGCGTAAAGCGGACTCCGGGGTCACGCTTATCTCTTAGCGGACAAGTATTCACCTGACCATCAGCAGGGTTGAGTGATTGCCTTTGCTGGCTCATATGGACGGTGTCCGCTGATTAGCCATGAAGACCTTAAATCACAAGTCCAGCTGACAGGGGCGCTACGGCTTCGAGAGACCACGAGGACACGGCGGAACATCAGGACGTGGTCTTGCTTTCGGCCAAGACCATGACCGGAGGCGACAAATGTCTCATTGACGAACTTGCCAGGAGGCTGATCCGGCGATTCGGGGTCGGGGGGATGGCGCACGAACGAAGACGCAAAAAGCCCTCTTAATTGTCACAACGGTACATCTACATACGGTAAACATCCGCCGGTTACTCATCTCGCGCGTTCTTTGGGGAGGACATGAAGTAAGCGTTTGTGTATTTACACTCGATGTCCCACATCGATGAAGAGCAAGAAGCCTTAGCTCTGCTTCCTACTGGGGCGGTGGTTGGAAACTGTCAGGACGATCAACTTGGTCAGCTTCATCAACGCATATCTAGCGATCGTCTTACCCAGGAGGGGGAGGTCCGCCAAAGCCTGGAGGAGGAAACGGCACGTTTGGTGGGAATCCGGGGGGACGGAAGCCAGGAGGTGCGCCAGGCATCCCTGGTGGCGCAAATGGCATCGGAGGTCTCGCGAACGCGGGAGGACCTGGTGCCGGTACAAAGAAGATACAAAGTGAGTGACGATCACCGTCGATCGAAATTGTTAGGGCGCAAAACCATGATACCCACCGGGAGGTACCATTCCCATTCCGCGCCCAGCCGGCATGCCGCGACCTGGACCAACAGGGGGCTAGAGTGCGTGTACGAGAATTATGAGAAGTGAGATGGATTTAACTTTTTGTTTTTGGAGACCTGGGACGAGGAGTTAACACGCACCGCAGACTTTTTGTCGTCATCCTGAACCGGCGGAGGACCTTCCACAGATAGAGACACGACGGTTTCACCACGGAGGATTACAAGACCTAGGGACCGCTTCATCTCCTGCTCGGGGCCAGCCTCCGTCTCTCCCGGTTTCTTCTTTGGCCTGACACGGCGGAACTCTTCACAATCGGCAAGAACAAGATTCATATGCCTGTCAAAGGCAAGCATTTGACCAATGAAAGCGCGTCCATCGTTGATCGTAACCTTCAGCCTCCAGTTAATGAGGCTGAGCATTTTCCCACCTTTGGATTTCGGAGGAGGCTATAAATCAGAAAATCAGAACGAACGATTAATTGCAAATGGTTGAAGACGAACCATGGTGAATAGCAGCGAGGTAGTCTCGACGATGAGCACGGGCACGAGTCGCGGGTCTGGTTTTTGCGACACCGCCAGATTTGCTGCCAAATAAAACCAAATACCGTTCCCACTTGTCGGGAACTCGGTCCGTCTTTCCGTTTCTAAATTATCATAAAATAGATCCTACTATTAAAGTGTGCCTTACAAATGCAGAATTCCTCTCTTTTCTATTTTCTGTTTGCAGGTTTGAGGTGACTAAGATGCGACCAATAAGTGGTGTCACAGAGTAGTGAAAACAGCCTTTTCACTTTCATCTCGCTGTTGTGGTCGGTCGAGATGAGTATTATTCGAACTGCTATCACTCACTTACTCGGTATTGCCCCAATCAATCGTAGTGTGAATCTTAGAGGGCTCAAACACCTGCTTCAGGTATTCGAACTCCCATCGTGCTTGCCCCAATGGCCGGGGCGAGCGGAGGTGCACTCGCTAGCTATGTTTCTCTCGCGGGTGGCTTCGGTTTCTTAGCGCCAGGTGAGGCATAACCTTTGCCANNNCAGAGGCACAACAAGCTGAAGGCCAAGTGCCACTTCAGTCTACACAGGGGTTGAGGCATTCAGGACCGAGTTCGACATTGTGCGCTCGACACTGAATAAGCCTTCTGGACCACTTCCCATTGGGGCCGGTTTTCTCGGATGGAAGCTGGAGGAAGCCGAGTCCCCTCACATTGCCCTGCTTGAATTGGCACTCGAGAACGGCGTCCAAGCGATCTGGCTTTCATTTGGTGAAGATTTAGGCCGCTGGATCGAGTTCGTGCGGAATCACGACCAAAAGTCTGGAAAAACCCCTAGGACTCTCATCTTCATTCAGATCAATTCCGTCGACGAGGCGCTCCTCGCCGTGCAAACATGGAAGGCGGACGTTCTCGTTGCACAGGGTATGTGTTTCGTGTTCTCAAACCCTTGGCCCACTCACTTGAAACCCCCCCGAAAAATACTGACTGCTGTAACCATGTGGCCCCTTCATCCCCCTTCTTTCCAGGCATCGAATCGGGCGGACATGGCTCGGCTTCCGCACCACCGGTCATGAATCTCGTTCCCCAGATACTCTCCGCCCTTCCGCCTTCCGGAGCCCCGCCTGTGCTCGCGGCCGGCGGCCTCTCCAGCGGTGCGCACCTCGCTGCGTTCCTAACTCTCGGAGCTGCCGGTGCTGTGGTGGGCACGCGTTTCCTCGTTGCAGAGGAGAGTTTGTACTCCGATATTCAAAAGCGTGCCGTCATCGCGGCCAAGTCCGGGTCCGCCGTGCGGTCTTATGTCTTTGACGAGCTTCGCAACACGACCGGATGGCCGGCCGGAGTGGACGGTCGCGCACTGGCCATACCTGCAGTGGCAGATGTTCAAAGCGGGGCTGATATCACTCAAATCAAGGAAGAAGTCGCAGAGGGTGCGAAGAGGGGAGACATCCGCTCAGTCATTGCCTGGGCGGGCACAGGCGTAGGGCAATTGAATAGGCTGCAGCCCGCAAAGGTAATCGCGCACTGCCTCCGGCCCTCCTAAATCCGGCTAATTCGACCCTGCGATAGGATATTGTGCGGGAGCTACATGAAGCCGCTGTGGCACACCTAAAAGCGTCCTCAACCCTAGTCGGCGATGCGTGATACGGCGTCCTGGGAAATGGCAGAGAAGAAGAAAGCGGGGGGTGCCGCTTTGGGGGGGCGTCTATGCTGCACCCCTCGTCATCCCGACGGGACCTTTTAGCAAGTTTCCCCCCGGGACGTTGGTGCACCCTTGTAGCTTCGGTCCTTGTACAGTAACTCGAATATCAAGGTTCAGATTCAGGTCGTCTTGACCAGTTCAGTCATCTATCCTTTCGTGACATGCCCCGCTTGCGTCGGCGACAACAGGAATTGAATCCTTTTTACAGCATCTCACTCGGGAGAACGCGGGAAGGGGCGGAGAGGTCTAGCACGCAAGAGTTGCTGTCATTGTCGTCATAAGTCTTGCGATAGAAGTGTCCTTCGCCCACAGGCAAAACAGGGAAATTATGCGTTTTTGTCGCAAGGCCACGCAGCACCCGCACCTCCGACCAGAACTGCTTCTTCACTAATGAATTGATGACGCCAGCGGCGAGGGGGGCCCAGGCTTCGGAGTTTGTTATTCGTCCCCTTCGTCATTGTTGTTGCCCTAATCCTGCAACTGAACCCCTGCGAACAGCGAGAGATAAGGACCAAACAAACAAATATTTGGTTCCCCGGTCGAACGTGCGTTTCGAAGTCGCTCAAGGTTCAAGCCGAATCGAGCTGGAGATGTTAACTGGGGCGTAATCCGCCGGACGATTGCAGCATTGCGTCTTCGCAGTGATGCAGGCACCTGGAGCTGAGCCTATCATCACGCAGTGCAATGCTCACACGCACTTTTTGGCCTACGAATGCTTTAGTGTAAGGGGACCCGGGGTATTGGCACCACTTGAACCGAGCATCTCAGCGTAACCAGGATGTTTCGCACGAACCGAGGACAAAGAACCCACGGAGGGATATGAAATCGCTGGCCAATTCAAAGCGTCCACAAAAGGTGCTTACACTGTGTACGATTACGACAACGAACAGCTCGGCCCTTCCAAGGCGGAAGAAAAAAGCGGGCAGGCGCATGGACAGTGGCACGACAACGAAGAATATAGTACAATACGAGCAGGGGCTCTTCCCATGGCTGCGACGTTGATGCTCCCGTATGGACTAGTGCATAATTTCGACAGTCAAGTCTCCTTGGGTTAACGAGTCCCCTGGAAAGTCCACATTAACTGAAGGTGTCGAAGCGCGTTCGGTCAAAAGCACGCACCTTCCTGTACCACAACACGTTTGATGTGTCCTGAAACGGGGGCGCTCACAGTAGACTCCATCTAAAATTAGGGTCAGTTTGTTGTCCCGGCAGCGTTCCAACGACCGCGCTAGATTACCTTCATGGCACTGAGGACTGTTGTAAAAAAGGTCCGAATTATGAGAGGGCCGCCCATATTTGACGCATGGAACGGAACGTACTGCAGAGGGGATCACCCTTCTTAATCTCCTGACCCTCTTTCACGCGAACTTCCACGACGACACCAGACATCGGCGCGCCAACAGAGCCAGGATCGGAAGTTGCCTTTTCACGGGAGACCGTTTCCACCGCGGAATTCTTGTCTTCGACGGCCACAGCACGCACCTACCGCCCCGCAGTTTTAACCTAATCCAGGAGTGTTTTTTAGTATACGACTCACTTCACCATTCACCTCAAACCAGACGTCACGCTGCGCACGACCCTCAACCACGGGCCCAACGGCCATCAAACGAATAATTAGGGTCTTGCCCTTCTCAATAGAAATATGCATTTCCTCGCCTATGTCTGGACGACCGAGGAAATAACGCGTAGGAATTACGCTGATCGAAGGAACGCGGTCAGCGCCAGAAATCCGCGGAGTGGCCCACATGTTTTACCTCAAGTCGCCGTATTTCTGTAGGAACCCTTGGTACTCTTCGAAGACCTGTGGACGGTATGAAACCGATATACGGACAGCGTGCTCAGCGCTGGACCTCGTACCTTGGGATACATCACATAGGACGTGACATCTGCATCTGTGATGTGCTTGCCAAATTTGCTCCGCAATTCGGCCTTAATTTTCTTGAATTCTAGGGGAGCCATATCAACTCCTGGACGCCCGTCAATCCTTGGTTTGTTCCGGATAATATTGCTCCTCAGAGGCTCAGGAAAGCCACCAACAGGCTGTCCGAG
>QFEA01000116.1:0-23169 GCA_003315975.1 Lactifluus echinatus | reverse complement strand
CTCACAGCGAGGTTAGCACCTCCATGGTCCTTTCCCCAGTGAGCTCTTGCAGCGCAGCCATGATGAATGGCTTCAGCTTGCCATACACACGCAGAGTCCGGGCAGCAGTGAATGGACGAAAAAGTTCCAGCCATTGTGTGCTGTCCATGTCGACTTGCTCCGTTGATATTGGGTTCGGTTTGAATTCGCAGATCTCGAGCTCTTCTATAGTTGACAGGAGAAACGAGAGGTAGTCGCATATCTGTGCGATAGATGACACTTGCCAATCAGTCGCCGTGCATAAAATCAATATGTTGAGTTCTTTGTATGTTCCACTTTGTGATTTGAGACCGAAACCGACGCTGCTACTGTAGAACACAACTTCCGCTCGGCCGGGTGACGGGAACATGCTCGTGCGACTAAGAAACTGCGGGAGTTGCGAGATGTCGAAAAGGAGTTGATTATAGAACCTTATACGAAATACATGAAGTCGAGGAGCATCGATTCTGGCCACCAAGTCTTCTAGGTAATCGCTGGATCCATGAAAGGCCAGCTCGGTGAGAGCAGAAAGGGAGACGCGTAGCAGGGGTGGCAGTTTTCTGTTGGGCCGAGAAGGCGGGGATGCAAATCCGATGGAAAGGTATTTGAGCTTGGTCAATCCGGAGAGGGCTCCAACCAGTGTCTCGGGTGAAATATAGCCTGTAAGCGGGATCTTCGAAACGTTGAGTGTAACAAGGTCACGGGTCGACAAAAGGAATTTAGGTAATGCCGGAAATGCAATCCCGTGCATTTTGATAAATGACGTGGGGCGGATCCTCCCAAGAATGTGTCAGGAAGCGTGTTGGGATCACTCGAAAAAAGAACAAGACACTTCAGTGCAAGAAATGGCTCCTGCACTACTGCATCTGTTGCGAATTGCTCCACGGGCCAACCTGGTCTACCAGCGAAGAAAATCTCATGTATGCGATCACAGTGCTCGAGTGCGGCTGTGACATTGTCTCCAAAAATCGAGGAGGATGAATCTAGTACAATAGGCAACGGTGGCCAGACATCCAATGTCTCCTTCACAGGTGTATTGTCGGTGCAGCGAAGGTACAGCTTGAGACGGCGTGGTGACGCAAACACAATGTGTCGCCATTTTTGGCATACGTGCACTAGCCTATCCCAACGCCACACCGTAACCATGGCACGGAGCAGATATGCATCTGGCCGACAGAACTCGAAGATGTCTAGGAGGACATCATCGGGGATAGCTGCAATTGTCACTCTCGGGTAAATCCGACCTGCACTAAACAAATCAGTAGCTATTGTGGCCTCTCGACACATAAGACATACCCTGTTCTCGTTGAACGCTTGATTTCTTCAGATAATGTACAACGCGCGTTCCCGCCTTGTGGATCTTAGAAGGACTATCTTTCGGGTCTGAGAGGCGCCACTGGATAAACATTGTACGATTTGCTGGAGAAATAGTAGTCCCGACAGTTGACGGATCCCCAAGGTGCGCTAATGGATAAGTGGACGACAGGTCAGCTACTTCTGCGATGGTGACGTGTAAGAGCCTTGGACTCACGAATGCTAGCTCCCAAACGTTAACTGTGAGAGCTCAGAAAAAAGACATTCGAGTGAATTAAATATCCCTAGTCCATGGGAAATTTTCGCGCACGTTGTACTTGTTTCTTTTGTTTCTTCATCATAGAAGCGACTGAATGCATATGCTTAGCTAAGATATCAATCGACGGCTGGACGGCTCACAGCTCACAAGCGCCCACAACGCAAACAGTTTTCGTAAACCTCATGTCATGCATCCGATCCGACTCGCTCGTCTACCCTGGCCGTGGGACGATATCGTGGTCTGCGTACTGGCTCCACTCCGTGTAACTATCACTCCATGTAACTATCAATACGATCAGACGCCCAATAGGCACAATGGCATTTGTTGCATTAACTCCGAGGAGTGTAGTATAGAAGAGACTCTATCATCATCATAGTAGGTACATACAGTACTGTGCGGTCTTCTACTCATAGACATAGACAACAAGAAGTGAGTCACGGGTGCCATCGGTAATCCATCCGCTCTCAACGCAAGCCTCTCCTCCCAACCCTTACGCTCCCCCGGAACGGAAAGTCTGTCAGTAGTAATTCATCATCAACACTGAGGCCAGCCTCGTAATCTACACCATCCCCGTCCCCATCCTCCCCAATTGACGGTCCCTCAATCTGCACGCCAACAGCAGCGACAACCTGCATGCCCGCCAAGGCGCCATCACCAGAGCTGAAGATCACCTTACCCACAAAGCTACACAACTCGCGCTTGCGTCCAGGGAGCATATCGAGCAGGACGTCTGCAAACCCTGCCGAGGCTAGCAGCGTCGTGTGCCCGTGCTCGTTCCAGTTGCGGTGTGGTGCAGTAGGCGTACTCCTTGCGGTAAGCCAGGTATTGGGAAGCTAGCATATCTCAAGGACGCGGTGGAATGGCAGGTCCTGCTTATACGCAGACTCTGATCCAACCATTGTGCATCATCCATGTCGACTTGCCCAGTTGATACCGAATCGAATTCGCCGCATATATCCAGCTTTTCAATAGTTGAGAGCGAAGGTTGAATCCTTCGAAATGGTGATGACAACATCCTTGTGTGATTAGGAAACTGCGGGAGTTGGGAGGGGCCGATTATGGAATGTTATACGAAATATTTGGAGTCGAGGAGCATCGAATCAAATACTCAATCGAGCGTTGTCATGCAAGATAGAGAATGAAGAAGTCACCAAAACAAGTTAATGCCGGAAATGCAATCCAGTTGGAGCGATTCGAGACGTGGGGCCGATCCTCGGAAGCATCGGCGAAGTTGAAGTGAGGATTCAGCGTGGGAAATGTTTCCTGCATTACTTTCGCCAATTGCCAGAGAGCGAGATCTCATGTTGCGGTCATGGTGCGTGATTGAGGAGTTAAAATACAGTCGAAAGGCAATGGTGCCCAGACACCTAATGTCTCCTTCACAGGCGTTTTGCTTATACAGTACAGGAACTGCCCGAGACGGCGTGGTGACCCAAACACGAGATATCGTCATTTTTTTGGCATACGTGCACTAGCCTATGCCATGGCCGCACTATGTTCAAGTAGTAGATTCGACAGAATTCGAAGGTGTCTAGGATGACATCGTTGGGGAGAGCTCCAATTGTTACACGTGGCCAAACCCAAAAATGGCATCGCAAACAAAGAAACGAGCAAGCAAAAACCAAACAGCCAGCCAAAAGTCACCGGTTGAATATGGTGGGGGTTGGGAAGCGTGATAGAAAATACCCGACACAAAGATCAAAGATAAGATAATGTCTCAGGTTCGATTGTGGAAGGTGGGCGAACCTACACGTGACTCAGACACCCAGCGGTTGTTCCATCTCCACGTGATCTTGCGCTTGGAGTCAACGACGCGAAGATACGCCTCACCATGGGACCCCTCAGACCTGGAAACAACGACAACTGCCGTGGCAACATATAAATGACTCAGTATCTTTGGGTCCCGCCTGGAATTCTCGCAGAAGGAAAGGACGCGGATGGGACGCTTTGCAAGATTTGTGCAGAGCCGTGCTCGCCTTGCTTTGGCTTCTACAGCATCCACCTTGATATCGATAATGTGCCCTCTACCCCTAACCAGGGATTTGAATAAAAGCACAAGCGAGTCGGGTCGCATGTCTTGGTGGTGGATGGAGATTTAGATGTCGCACAGGAACTGATGAGGATAATTACAGGGTATGACTTTGCCTATGTGTATAGAATAGACGACGTTGATATGTAAAGCAAATGATACACATCACAATTCTTCGTTTTTTCTTGACTCCCTTTCTTGCTTGAAGCACTATATTTGACAAAATATGTCCTCAGTATTGAACGCACACAGAAGCGCGCGTGTGAGTTCGAAAGAGATATAAGAGAGAAGAGAGATGGGGAAGCTAGCGAACACTCGCTGCTCCTCGAATTGCACAGAGGTCACGTCTTAATTACATGAGAAGCCGGTACCTACGCATGGTCTTGGAACGAAAAACTCGGACGCAAGTGTAAGAAATCGAAATAGATGGGGCCGGAAACATCGAGTGGCAAGTAAAACACGAGCGTCGGAACTAAAACAAACATCAAAGGAAATTGGTCGTGGCGTAGCAAGAACAAAGGAAGAGAGGAAAAGAGAGGAAATTCAAGTAAGTGCTTGCGCCCTTAGTAAAACATCATAAGGCGTTCGCGCTCTCCGCGAAGGAAAGGTGAAAAAACATGTGAGGGCTATCTGTGGTACATGAGGCTCACAGCCCTATCAATGGATGTGAAGGGGAACGGAAACCGAAAACATCGAACCAAAGAAAGGCGAGGCGTACCAGTACATATACAATGAGTTGCAAGCACGAGGGCGTAGCAGAGTAGTCAAGAACAAGGGAAAATAGACGCGGTGCAGGGCCGCACAGCAAGGAGCCGCGATGTGGACCCGGTCGACCCAGATCGGAGGCGATGCGTCCTAGATGTGAGATTTAGGGAGGATGAGGGCATGGTAGCGCCCGAGCTCCAAGTCTGCTCGACGCGGATCCGAGGGATGCAGGGGCAATGCGACGAGATGTGAAGACTGGGAACGTGGTTTGGGGCGCGTGGCGACGCGTGGAAAGTGCATGTATGAGGAGCGCCGATGGAATGAACAAACGGAGACATATGCTAGTTTCCAATTATCAGTTTTGGGGTCAGAATGACGATCTCCACTAGTCGAGATGATGGACAGTTACGGGGTGACGAGAGACTTCTCGAGCGGCGATGAATGGTTTAATAACTTCGTAATCAGGCCCGAATGATGAATCGTTCTATAGGAGGAAATCTCGCAGCGAAGGTAGTGCCTCCATGGTCCTTTCCCCAGTGAGCTCTTGCAGCGCAGCCATGATGAATGGCTTCAGCTTGCCATACACACGCAGAGTCCGGGCAGCAGTGAATGGACGAAAAAGCTCCAACCATTGTGTGCAGTCCACGTCGACTTGCTCTATTGATATTGAGTTGGGTTCGAGTTCCCAGATCTCGAGCTCTTCTATGGTTGATAGAAGAAACGAGAGGTGGCCACAAATCTGTGCGATAGATGAGACTTGCCAATCAGTCGCTGTGCATAAAATCGATATGTAGAGTTCTTCGTATGTCCCGCTTTGTGGTTTGAGACTGATTTTGACGCTGCTACTGTCGAAAACAACATCCGCTCGGTCGGGTAACGAAAGCGTGCTCGTGCGACCAAGAAACAGCGCGAGTTGCGAGATGTCGAAAAGGAGTTGATTATAGAACTTTATACGAAATTCATCAAGTCGGGGAGCATCAATTCTGACCACCAAGTCTTCCAGGTACTCGCTAGTTCCATGGAAGACCAGCTCGGTGAGAGCAGAAAGGGAGACTCGTAGCAGGGGTGGATTTCTGTTGGGCAGAGAAGCCGGGGATGCAAATCCGATTTCAAGGTATTTGAGCTTGGTCAGTCCGGAGAGGGCTTCAACAAGTGCCCTGGGTGAAATGTAGCCAGTAAGCGGGATCTTCGAAAGAGAGAGTGTAACAAGGTCACGGGTCGACGAAAGGAATTTAGGTAATGCCGGAAATGCAATCCCGAGCAATCCGAAATTTTCAAGACGTGGGGCGGAACCTCCCAAGAACGTGTCAGGAAGCGTTAGCGAAGCCGTCTTGTAATCGTAATTGTAAGGATGAGTCGAAAAAAGTATAAGACGCTTCAGTGCAAGAAATGGCTCCTGCACTACTGCAGCCGTTGCGAATTGTTCCACTAGCCAACCTGGTTTATCAAAGTAAATCTCATGTATACGATCACGGTGCTCGAGTGCGGCTATGAAATTGTCTCCAAAAATCGAGGAGTGTGAATATATTAAAATAGGAAACGGTGGCCAGGCATCCAATGTCTCCTCCACAGGTGTATTGTCTGTGCAGCCAAGGTACAGCTTGAGACGGCGTGGTGACGCAAACACAATGTGTCGCCATTTTTGGCATACGTGCACTAGCCTATGCCATGGCCACACCATAATCATGTCATGGAGAAAAACTTCATCTGGCTGACAGAACTCGAAGATGTCTAGGAGGACATGGTCGGGGATAGCTGCAATTGTTACGCTCGGGTAAATCCGACCTGCAATAAACAAATCAGTGCTTATTGTGGCCGAGGTGGATAAGACATACCCTGTCCTCGTTGAACGCTTAATTTCTTCAGGTAACGTACAGCGCGCGTTCCCGCCTTGAGGATCTTAGAAGGACTATTTATCGAATCTGAGAGGCGCCACTGGATAAACATTGTATGATTTGCTGGAGAATTGTAGCGAGAATTTGTCCCGACAGTTAATGAATCCTCAAGGTGCGCTAATGAGGGATAAGTAAATGACAGGTCAGCTACTTCTGCGATGGGGACATATAAGAGCGTTGGACTTACGAATGCCAGCTCCCAAAGGTTAACTGTGAGAGCTCAGTCAACGGACATTCGAGTGAATTTAATTATATATCCCTAGAAAGTGAGGCTGTGGTTCTAGTCCATGGGAAATTTTCGCGCACATTATAGAAGCGTGGCTGAATACGGCGGTCTGACGGTCAGCTGCACTGTTTGTATGGATAAGTGCAATCTTCGTCCCTGTGGTGCTGGGCCTGTGGTGCTGGGACCTGCAATACGGTGGAGCATAAAATAAACATAAACTTTGATAGATGGATTAGGATTACATAAAATATCCAATCGGCACTGCCCCAAACACCGGTGCAAGCGAAAGCGAGGAGGCATTGGAAAGGCTTTAGTCACCCGGTCCCACTCCTCTCACAGCGCGAACAGCTCCGTGCGTGACATGTACTACTTATGAACCTGCCTCACGTAAATATACTTCGAGTAAACGCTTACCGAGTCCATCCGATCCAACTCGCATCCGATCCAACTCGTCTACTGTGGGACGATATCGTACTGACTCCACTCCATGAACCCGGGCGTAAACGCTAACTCACTTTAACCACTTGCAATTGAATCATTTTTGTGTACCGTCTCACAGCTATCCGATCAGATGCCCGATAGGCACAATGGCCTTTGTTGCGCCAACTTTGAGAACTGTAGTATAGAACAGACTCTATCATTTACCCAGTGAGTTCTTGTAGTGCTGTCACGACAAACGACTATGGCTTGCCAGATATTTTCAGACTCTGAGCAGCAGTGAATGGATGAAAAAGATCCAAACATTGTGGCTGTCCGCGTCGACTTGCTGAGTTCCTGGCCAGAGCGGGTCTTCACGGATATCAAGCTCTTCAATAATTGATGAGAGAAACGAAAGCTGATCGCATATCTGTGCGATAGATGAGAGTTGCCAATATCTTTCTGTGGACGAGATCTAAAGGTTGAGTTCGAGTTGTTTGTTGTACGGATATGTTCCACTATGTGGTTTTAGAAAGATCCCAAGGCCAAAACTGCCGAACCGAACATCCGCTCGATTGGGTGACATGAGCGACCTCGTGCGACTAAGAGATGCTAAATAGGAAGTCATTATAGAATATTATGGAGTCGAGGAGCATCGATTCGAGCCACCATGTCTTCCAGGTAACTCGATAGACCCGCAGAATTCTAACAGGGTGACAGGTCTTGACTTCTGTTGGGCCGAGAAGCCAGCGATCGAACCTGGTCAATCCAGACAGGTAATGAGTCGACAAAAAAGTGGAAATGCGATGCCATCCAAATCAAGTCATTTGACACGTGGCGCAGATCCTCCGATGAAGTCGGCGAAGTGTTGTCAACAGTTTATTGAATTCCAAAACGCCTCAGTATGGGAAATGGCTCCTGCATTACTGTCACAAATTGCTCCAGGAGTGAACTTGATGCAATAGAGAGCCAAATAGTGCTCGAGTGCGGTAATGATGTTGTTGGGAGTGACGAATATAATACAATAGGCAAGGGTGGCCGGAAAACTAGAGTCTCCTTCACAGCGTTTCGTCTGTGCCGAGAAAGTACAGCTTGAGACAGTGTGGCAATCTAAACATGACATATCGCCATATCTGGCAAGCGTGCGTTATGGCCACAACAAATCATGCTCGCTTTCTGGTCCACATGATTCAAATATTTTTATAAGGACATCGTAAGGGAGGGCCCCAAATGTCACGCATGGACATATCTGACCTACACTATACTGGTCAGTGGTTATTGTGACTACAGCACATAAGGCATACTATTCTTCCTTGCATGCCCAATTTCATCAGGGAACGTCGAATTCGTACTGTCGCGTTACGGATATTCGAAGGGCTATCTATGAGAACTGAGAGACACAGCTGGATGATCGATGATCCTCGGGCGATGCCAATACTCCCTACAGTACTTGGGAAGTAAGCTCATCAAATGTTAGCTGAGAGATCATAAATGAAGAGGCCGTTTGAGTGTTTATATATCACAGGCTTTAGTCCGTGCCTACGGCACGGGTCGGTCGCCTTGCTCCCGACCCATATATACAAGCTGAAGTCCTGTGCTGAAGGTCACCTTTAGCACCAGACTTCAGCTTGTATAGATCATTGGTAGTGAGGCTATGCCCCTCGACGAGGAGCATTTTCTACACCGTGAGGACACAGCACTCCAATTCGTTCTCTTCATTGAATTGAATTGAAGCCTGGCTCACGTCACACGTGTGTGGCCTGTGGCCTGATGGGTGGTTGGTGGATTGGTTATGATTACATAATATAACATGTCCGCGCACTGTATCCATAAGGCACGAATGTGCTGAATGTTTCGGCTTTTTCCGAGTCTACCTACCGTCTGCCATTCTTGTTACCATCGACCTCGAGTTTCTTGCTCGCTCAATCTCTGGCTTTGGGTGACATATGACAAAACCGCGACAACGGGTTATCCGCCGCCCATTCATAGACAATCCCAATGAGAGATTCCATCGTCGAGGCCCTGGCATGTCTATATCACGTTGCGTGTATGAACGGTGGATGATGGTACCAGGTGTCTCCAATATCACATGGGCCAATGTCAGCTTGTCTTTGCTTCCTCGTAGCCACCTATCACAACAACGACATTGGCAAGCGACCCCGAGTTTTCATAGGACTTCATCTCAGGTTTAGAAACGATGACGAAACAAGGTCACCGACAGCACTCATCATCACGGTGGTGCGGGGCCGCCTTTGCCCTGCCTTGGGTCTCCGGTGGCGTCCAGGGTCGCATGTATTGGCAGCGGAGAGAGAGGTGACAGTCTGCCAGGAGTCGGTGAGGATGATGACAGGCTAGGAGTATGCCTACTTCTATGGATGCCTCACACATGAGATGGCCCATCGATTCATATCCTAATTCCCAATTCCCAATTCATCATTTTTCATTGTCTTATTCGATGTACCCGATAAAGTCTGCCTTGCCTAATGATATCATATTACACCAGGCGCGCATCCATGGAACAAATGAGGTTTAAAGTATCAGAAATGACATAGCAGGAGCATAAGGTGTTTAATGCGGGTGTAAAGGAAATCGCGGATAGTAAAAAGAAACATTGAGCGCTGATGGATCGAAGAAACGGAGACATATGGCTTTCATTTACCAGACTCCAAGTGGTTGCAATTCCTGCCACTAGAAATGACGAATAACAACGGGGTGATGGAGAGATTGACGAGCAATGATGAATGGCATGATAGCATCTCGGTCGGGTCCGAGGTGCTGATAGCCACCAAGACGGAGGTCTCCACTAGTCGAGGCGATGGACAGTGATAGGGTGATGGGAGACTTCACGAGCAGCAATGAACGGTTTAATATCTTCGTCATCGGGCCCGGGCGATGGATCGTTCTCTAGGTGGAAATCTTGCAGCGAAGGTAGTACCTCCATGACCCTTTCTCCGGTGAGATCTTGTAGCGCAGCAACGATGAACGACTGCAGCTGACCCGAGATGCGCAGTGTTCGAGTGGCAGTGAATGGACGAAGAAGCTCCAAGCATTGTGTGTTGTTCATGTCGTCTTGACAAATTAATTCTGGGGGGTGTCGGTCGCTGTCGCAGATCTTGAGCTCTTCTATAGTTGACAGGAGAAACGAAAGCTGGTTGCATATCTGTGAGATAGATGAGACTTGCCAGTCAGTCGCTGTGCATAGAATCCATATGTTGAGTCCTTTGTATGTCCTACTTTGTGATTTGAGACTGAAGTCGACGTGGCCACTGAAGAACATAACCTTCGCTTGGCCGGGTGACGGAAGCATGCTCGTGCGACTAAGGAACTGCGGGAGTTGCGAGATGTCGAAAATGAGTTGATTATAGAACCTTAGACGAAATTCATGAAGTCGAGGAGCATCTGTTCTGGCCACCAAGTCTTCCAAGTACTCGCTAGATCCATGGAAGACCAGCTTGGTGAGAGCAGAAAGGGAGACGCGTAGCAGGGGTGGCGGTTTTCTGTCAGGCAGAGAAGCCGGGTATTCAAATCCGATGTCAAGGGACTCGAGCCTGGTCAATCCGGAGAGTGATTCAACAAGTGTCCCGGGTGAAATATAGGCAGTGAGCGGGATGAACGAAAATTTGAGTGTAACAAGGTCACGGGTCGACAAAAGGAATTTATGTAATGCCGGAAATGCAATCCCGACCATCCAGAGCGATTCAAGACGTGGGGCGGATCCTCCCAAGAACGTGTCAGGAAGCGTTAGGGAAGCCGTCCTGTAATCGGCATTGTAAAGCTCCAGTTTCTTTAGTGCCGGAAATGGCTCCTGCACTACTGCAGCTGTTGCGAATTGGTCCATGGACCAACCTGTTATACCAGTGATGGTAATCTCATGTATGCGATCCTGGTGCCCGAGTACGGCTGTAATATTGTCTCCAAGAATCGAGGTGTATGAACGTAGTATAATAGGCAACGGTGGCCAAACATCCAATGTCTCCTTCGCAGGTGTGTTGTGTGAGCAGCCGAGGTACAGTTTGAGACGGCGTGGTGACCCAAACACAATGTGCCTCCATTTTTGGCATACGTGCACTAGCCTATGCCATGGCCACACCATTTTCATGGATGGGAAGCGATCTGCATCTTGCTCACAGAACTCGAAGATGTCTAGGAGGACATTGTCGGGGATAGCCGCAATTGTCACTCTTGGGTAAATCCGACCTGCAACAAACAAATCAGTGCTTGTTGTGGCCTCGGCACATAGGACATAAGACCTACCCCGTCCTCGTTCAACGCTTGACTTATTCAGGTAATGTACAACGCGCGTTCCCACCTTGTGAGTCCTAGAAGGACTATTTATCGGGTCTGAGAGGCGCCACTGGATGAACATTGTATGATTTGCTGGAGAAACAGTAGAGAGAATGTGTCCCGACAGTTAACGGATCGTCGAGGTGCGCTAATGAGAGAAAAGTGGATGACAGGTCGGCTACTTCCGCAATGGGGGACGTGTAAAAGCCTTGGACTCACCAATTCCAGCTCCCAAACTTTAGATGTGAGCTCAGAAGACGGACATTCGAGTGAATTATATATCCTAGGAAGCGAGGCTGTGGTTCTAATCCATGGGAAATTTCGCGCACGTTTTTCACTATGTGGACGCGGCACACTGCCCGACTTGTTTCTTCATAGTAGCACGTGGTCTGATGGTGGTGCTAACTGTATGCTTAGATAAGATATAAGATTTGTCCAATATCCAATCTGCACTGCCCCAGTGCAAGGCTTGGCATCAGTTTCCACATCTCGAATAGCGCGAACAGCTCCGTGCGCGACGTGTACCACTTACGACTCTGTTGTAAACCCCATGCCCATGTGCTTCGAGTAAACACTCACCGAGTGCATCCGATCCGGCTCGTCTACCATAGGATGATATTGTGGTCTCATTTTAACCACTTGCAATTGAAAATCGTTTTTGGGTACTGTTTCACAGATCAATCCGATCAGACGTCCGATAGGTACAATGGCCTTTGTTGCACCAACTTTGAGAACTGGAGTATAGAACAGACTCTATCATCACAAGTACATACAATACCCAAACGGACCATGTTAAAAGGTGTGGCAGTAATATGCTACTGTGCAGCCTTCTATTCATAAACAGCAAGAAGTGAGCTACGGGTGCCATCGGTAATCCATCCTCTCTCAACGCAAGCCTCTCTTCCCACCCTTACGCTCCCGTGGAACGGCACGTCTGTCAGTAGTACTTCACCATCAACGCTGAGACTAGCCTCGTCATCTACATCCTCCCCAATTGGCAATCCCTCAATTTGCACGTCAACTGCAGCGACACCACCCTGCACGCCCGCCAAAGCGCCATTACCAAAGCTGAAGATCGCCTTACCCACTACGCAGCTCGCGCTCGCGCCCAGGCAGCACCTCGAGCCGGACGTTTGCAAACCCCGCCGAGGCTAGCAGCGTTGTGTGCTCGCGCTTGTTCCAGTCGCGGCACGGTGCTCCTTGCGATAAGCCAGGTATTCGGCCGGACGCGCGGTGGGAGTGGAGAAGGGAGTGAGGGCGCCGACGGCACGTCGTCAGAGGGGATCCTTGTGGTGGTTGCCTATTGGTGTACTTATTGGTGTTGATCTCGTCGGTACGGCGGATGACGTTGGCAGTGGTCCATCAAAGATGAGTACGTCCGGTAGCGCGTGGCTAACGTTGAGAATCAAGTCCATGCCCTCCGGAAAGGCGATTCGCGCGTGCACGACCCCCTCAGTGAGGATCTTCTTTCCAGAAGTATGGATCTTCATGTTCTCTATATGACGTTGCGTAGCACCTCGGGCCGTGGATGAGGGGCGGGGAATTTCATGTGGGCAGTGCAGTCGGAGAAAAACCCGAATGGAGACGTGATCGCGATGGAATGGTCGATGTTAGAGATATAATCAGAGACGAAGAATGAAAGTGCAGGGGTCGCGGATGGCCGAATGGGGAAGACCCCACCATGAAGGGAGTGTGATGTTTGGGTGAGTGAGGGTGAACGATTCTGACGTGACCGTGGCAACCGGGACTAAGGAATCATCGGTTGTGTCTGGCGGGGGAGGGATCCAGACGAGGGGGTGCGGTGAAGGTGAAGGTGATAATTTTCCCGCACGTTTCACGCCATGAGGCTCCCTTCATCTCCATGGAAGCTTCGGAGTATGGCGGTCTTCTCTTCTCAACCTCACTGATTGGCAGTGCTTGAACACAGCGGAGACATAACATATCCGATAATAACTTACAGCACACTGGCATTGGGAAGCCCAGCCGCGGAAAGTGCCTTAACACCTGCAGCCGGTCCCACACCCCTCATAGCACGAACGGGTCCTTGCACGACATCACACAAGGGCTTGATAATATCACACATTCAACCCTACATCTCTGCATAAGATGCCGTGTCAAAGGCCGGAGCATGTATACCGTTATTGATCGTACGACCTACGAATCTGTTCTGTAAACATCACGCGCTTTAACTTAAATGCTCACCGATTCCGAATCGTCATCTACTGTGGGATGACATATATCGTGTTTTGATTCTACGCTATCTGGCTAGTAGATAATTCAAGTTATTTCTGCAAACGTCTACCCAATTTCACCACTTGCGTCATGTTTTGAGCGGGACAGTACCTATCCAATTCCGGTGAATGAAAAGACGACAGCGGATAGTGACATTTGACATACTGTAGATGTGTGCTTTTTCAATCGCATAACACCCCCCGGCTAATGTCGGGACCGGCGACCGCGACGCGGCAACGTGACGTGGACCGAGCAGCGAGACAGCAACGCCGACAAGACGGCGAATGCTGCGGGCGGATACGCTTAATGAACGAAGACGGTGAGGCAACGGTGAAGCGGCGAGCCAGAGAGGCCGGTGAGAAGACAGAGATGACGAAGAAGCGGCAAGGAGGTGGGGGGGACAGATGGTTGCATTGAATAAAAGATCTTCAGGAATCACGGCAACGATCACGGCAATGGCGACCACGGCGGCGAGGCGAAAAGAAGCGAGCGAGGACACAGAAAGTGCGACGATGTTGCGGGCAGGTGGCGGGGCGTGGAGAGGTTGGTGTTGCTCCTATTGGTCGATACTACACCACGAGTAATGGTGGGCATGCATGCGGCGTCTTTGTCGTCATGTACAGCAGTGCAGGGAAAGTGAGGCTGTCGGGGGGTCATGGTCGCGGGCATGGATGGTGTGGTGCTAGGCTATCACAGGCTGACTCGAAAATCGATACCCCATTGAACCGGACCCGGACGACCAGACATACAGTACCATCGTCCTCCATCACTGATCTTTCCAGCACAGACGATGGGCATAACTCGACATCCTGAAACCACTCGGAATGGAGCACTAGTACCGCCTCACAGCTACTGAAGACAGTAATTTTGAACGGACACCAGCACATGCTGCACTCAAACAGAACATGTAAAGGTGTAGTGGTAGTATTCTGTGCGGCCTTCTACTTTATTTGTAGCCGAGTGAATACGGGTACCACAGCATCCGTTCTCAACGCAGGTCTCTCCCCGCATGCTCCTCCGGAGCACCAAGACCGTCAGCAGTAATCCTACCACTATCCTACCTCTTCATATTCATCAACCTCACCCCATTCTCCCCGCTCAGCAATCCCTCAATCTGCACAGCAACAGCAACGACGCCCTCACCAGAACCGATCACCTTACACACAAAAACTAGGCAAGCTGTGTTCGCGTTCGCTTTTGGGCTCCTGGGATATCGATAAGCCACACTAGGAAGTTCAGCCTCGTGTGCCCGCGACGCTCGTCACAGTCGTGCCATGAGAAGGTGGGCACACTCTTTGTGATGTGCTGGGTATTTTGGCCAGACACGCACAAAGGCGTGTGTGACCGGTGGGAGTGGGGAAGGGTGTAAAGCGGGCATTGAGGCTGAGCCCGAGACAACGTTTCGGAGCGCCTGCGCCACAACTCTGAATTCTGAGCCGTTCCTCCCGCTTTGCTCTTGACCGTCAACGCGTTACGACCTCGCCTGGACCGACCGACTGGAACCCGGTGACGTCCTCTTTCGTTATTACCTACCCTGCAGTTTACCACGTTTTTCTTCAGTTCGCCGCCTATATTGCCATACCAGCTCGCCCGACGATGCGTGGCCTCACGGCCTCTTCATTTGCACCGTACGCCTTCCCCTCCCCCCCGTTTTCCTTGACATTATATTGTTCTAGCTTAGACGCTGTTTTGCGACCCACCACCTCATCTCGCTTGACATCGAGTAGCCATTCCGGTTCACATCGTGCGCCTTCCTTTTCTATCACCATTTTCTTCTCTAGCCTAGATTGTCATCTTGCCACCGACCGCCTCAGCTCGCCCGACGACGCGCGGCCCCTTTCCTCTCCACTTCGGGACTTATGCTCCCCTTTCCTTTCGACCACCCTTTCTGTTCGCTGCATCAAGGGTTCGAATGCTCCAAATCCTACTCCTTCAACTTCATAACTTTGACCTTTATTGGTCCCTTTCCTAACCTTACAATTTTCACTCTGGACTTCACTTCTACCCGACTTTCGGTACCTACAAAATGTATAAAAGCTAGGTACTCTCGTTGGTGTAGAGTAGACAATTCAGGGAGCTCGAAGCTCCAATTGTTCTCGAAACTTCTCGCGTGCGCTCTCAATTCTCGTCTCTCGATCTTTCTCTCTCCTTCTCTTCTATCGCCTATGCCCCGTCCTCGCCTTTCGACACCAACCCTTTCGCTTCGACCAGTCAACTCTCAAGCCCACGTCGACTCCTTCATCCTCGCCTCGACCGGCCAATCGGCCCACCTTTGTCAACGCCGACTTCCCCTGCTCGGGCACCTTGGTGTACTCGCCTGTCAACTATCTCCTCTTTATCCATCTCTATCCCTCTCTCTCTCTTTCTTCGGGATCGGGTTCTACCCGAACTCAAACTTTTCAAGGGAGTGGCGGCGCTGGTCGGACGTCACCAGAGATGTACCAGTCCTCATGATGTTTGTGCAGTTGTTCTCTCCAGGCCTGTGTAGACTCAGACAGATATCAACCGGATTTCGTGCGGACTCCCGCACCGGTGGTAAAACGGGTGAGCAATATCTTTCGGACGCGGAAATATCTCTGGCGCCTGTCAGTTCCAGAATAGACGATCACAAAGACAACATCGATGGGAGATTCATACGTTCCACAGCTACCAAGGCGTCTACCCTAGACTTTGCAAATGAGCAACAGCAGATGATGATACGAGGTGTCTCCGACACGACAGAGGTCCATGTTAGCCTGACCCTGCTTCTACGCAGCTGGCCACCACTATAACGACTTTGACGCGCGCCTCTGAGCTTGCATGGGGCCTCACTTCAGGTTGAGAATCGATTCGGAAGACGAAAACACACATTATTAGGGTGGTGTGGAGCACCTTCACCCTACCTTGCCTCCGATAGTTTCCCCACTTACACTAATGATTTGCTTCGAGCCGCATCTCGAATACGACTTGCAAGTGAGAGAGACGTGTGTCTTGGTGGTGGAGACAGCGGTGCTGAGAGGTGAGACATATAGTTCCCCTTATTCAAATCAGCGCTATAAAATTTGTTTTGGCCAATCATATCGATCGTATCATATTACACTGATCGTTCGTCCATGGGTACAAACTAAGTTTAAATGTCAACAGAGTGAGACGATGGCGGAGGAGTAGGAGCAAAAAGAGTTTAAGGTGCGTATAAAGAAAGTCACTGGTAGTGAAAGGAAGCGCTGATGGAATGAACAAACGGACGCATATCCTAGTTTCCATTTATCAGTTTTGCGGTCGGAATGACGATCTCCACTAGTCGAGGTGATGGACAGTGATGGGGTGATCGGAGACTTCACGAGCAGCAATGAACGGTTTAAAAACTTCGTAATCAGGCCCGGGCGATGGATCGTTCTCTAGGTGGAAATCTTGCAGTGAAGGTAGTACTTCCATGGTCCTTTCCCCGGTGAGCTCTTGTAGCGCACCCACGATGAATGACTGCAGCTGACCAGAGATGCGGAGTGTTCGAGCGGCAGTGAATGGACGAAGAAGCTCCAAGCATTGTGTGTTGTCCATGTCGACTTGACAAATTAATTCTGGAGGGAGTTCGTCGCTGTCGCAGATCTTGAGCTCTTCAATAGTTGAGAGGGAAAACGAAAGCTGGTCGCATATCTGTGCGATAGATGACACTTGCCAATCAGTCCCTGTGCATAAAATCAATATGTTGAGTTCTTTGCTTGTCCCACTTTGTGGTTCGAGACTGATCTCGACGCTGCTACTGTCGAACACAACCTCCGCTCGGCCGGGTGACGGAAGCATCCTTGTGCGACTAAGAAACTCCGGGAGTTGCGAGATGTCGAAAAGGAGTTGATTGTAGAACATTATACGAAATTCATGAAGTTGAGGAGCATCGATTCTGGCCACCAAGTCTTCCAGGTACTCGCTAGATCCATTGAAGACCAGCACGGTGAGAACAGAAAGGGAGACGCGTAGCGGGGGTGGGGGGTTTCTGTTGGGCCGAGAAGCCGGGGATGCAAATCCGATTTCAAGGTAATTGAGCCTGGTGGTCAATCCGGAGAGGGCTGCGACCAGTGTCGCAGGTGAAAAGTAGCCAGTAAGCGGGATCATCCGAAGAGAGAGTGTAACAAGGTCACGGGTCGACAAAAGGAATTTGGGTAATGTCGGAAATGCAATCCCGTTCAGTTGGAGCCATTCGAGACGTGGGGCGGAACCTCCCAATAACGTATCAGGAAGCATTAGCGATGCCGTGTTATAATTGTACTTGTAAGGATAACTCGGAAAAATTATAAAACGTTTCAGTGCAAGAAATGGCTCCTGCAGTACTGCAGCTGTGGCGAATTGCTCCACGGGCCAACCTGGTTCACCAACGAAGCAAATCTCATGTATGCGATCTCGGTGCTCGAGTGCGGCTGTGAAATTGTCTCCAAAAATCGAGGAGTTTGAATATATTACAATAGGCAACGGTGGCCAGACATCCAATGTGTCCTTCACAGGTGTATTGTCAGTGCAGCGAAGGTACAGCTTGAGACGGCGTGGTGACCCAAACACAATGTGTCGCCATTTTTGGCATACGTGCACTAGCCTATGCCATGCCCACACCTCATTAATGAGCTTGAGATCTGGCTTACAGAACTCGAAGATGTCTAGGAGGACATGGTCCGGGATAGCTGCAATTGTCACTTTCGGGTAAATCAGACCTGCTTTAAACAAATCAGTAGTTATTGTGGCCGAGACATAAGACATACCCTGTCCACGTTGAACGCTTGATTCCTTCCGGTAATGTACAACGTGCGTTCCCGCCTTGTTGATCTTAGAAGGACTATCTATCGGGTCTGAGAGGCGCCACTGGATAAACATTGTACGAGTTGCTGGAGAAATAGTAGCGAGAACGTGTCCCGACAGCTGATGGATCCTTAAGGTGCGCTAATGAGGGATAAGCGGATGGCAGGTCAACTATTTCTGCGATGGGGACGTTTAAGAGACCTGGACTCACCAATGCTAGCTCCCAAACGTTAGCTTTGAGAGCTTAGAAAAAGGACATTCGTGTGAATTATATACGCCTAGGAAGCGAGGCTGTGGTTCTAGTCCATGGTAAAATTTCGCACACGTTAATCACTATGACGACACAATACACTGCCCGACTTGTTTCTTACACTCGGCGGTTATATTCAAACGTCGACTCTATTTGATCGGCAGTCGATTCGACACTTATCCCGTGATGCCTCCTCGCGGTAAGTCTTCTATGACAAAGTCTTCTATGACAAAGAAAGGAACTACTAAGCGTTCACACCGAGCGAAACAAGTAGTAGCGAATGTCGGTGTTTCTATGCCGATGCCTCCGAACGTTGCGGCCTATGGCAGCAAGTACGAGGCATATCTTGCTGATTACAAGAAATATCGCGATGCGGTTAAGGAATTTACCGCTCAACCAAAAATTCCCGCTGCTAAGAAATCTATAAGCAGTGTAGGCGCAGGTACTCCTGCGGTTCAATCGACCTCGGGAAACCGGGTCGTGCAGACCAAAGAAGGACCTGGTTGAAATCGTTGGATCACGTGTTTGGGTGACCGAGCACGCTTTCGACGACGTAGAACTGGCAACAAAGCGGCAGCTCTCCAACGACTTTTTTATGTCCGCTGTAAAAGGTGGTGTAATTTTGTCGCCGGCTGAGACGTTCGCTGCTGAGTGGCAGTCACCTAGAGGGAGTATGATTAAAATCAAGCTCCCGGAAGATGTTGAGTTACCTGTCGTGTGTAACGATCCGTCGTCTTCCACCCTGTTAAAGGGTCCAACTCCCGTCGTAACGAAACGGGTTGACTCTAAGAAGTCGAAAAACCAATCCCAACAAGCGCTTCGGCGTGAGTTGAAGGCAGTAAAGTTGGCTGCAAATTTTGCCACGACCTTATCGAAGGGTCAGGTTGCGGCGGCGCGTGCTGGCCAGAAGATTGTGAAAACGTCTGATGGTTGGAACTTAGTAGTTGCTGGTGAAAAGTCGGTAATGAAAGGGAAGGTTCCTGAGTCTGGTGCCAAACCGACGAAAGAACAGCGCCAATCGGAAGTCTATGTTTCTGCGGTCGCTACTGTAATGGCAGCGGCCAATGAAGCAACCTTCTTGAGTCGGATCGGACGAGTGTCACCTACTTGCGCGGCGGCAGAACTTAAGGAACTGCAGGCTTTCGATTTGAATAAGGTGGTCCCTGTGTTGAAGAAGCATGAGATCCCAGGTGGTTTCTTCACAGCGTCGTCTTGATGGTCTCAGTTTACCATTTTCTGAGAGTGTTTTACATCAAGCACGTTTAAGTTGTTTTAGTTTAGAAAAAAAAAAAAAACACGGCGGTAAATGGCGGTGCTTACAGTATGCTTAGTTAAGATTGGGTACAATGCATTTGTAAAGGCTTTATGCGCGCGACATGTCTTCGAGTAAACAACCTCATGCTCATGTGCAAGTGCTTCGAGTAAACGCTCACCGAGTGCATTTAATCCGACTCGTCTACCATGGGACGATTTCTCTCCATGTAACTTGGGCGTGACCGCTTGGCTCACAGCTATCAATCCGATCAGACGCCCGATAGGCACAAATGGCCTCTGTTGCCCCAACTCCGAGGTATAGAACAGACTCTATCATCACCGGTACATACAGTACTCAAACGGACCACGTTAAGAGGTGTGGCAGTAATATACTACTGTGCAGTCTTCTACCTACGTAGACAACAAGAAGTGAGCCACAGTACCATCGGCAATCCATCCGCTCTCAACGCAAGCCTCTCCTCCCAACCCTTACGCTCCCCTGGAACGGCAAATTTGTCAGTTGTAATCCGCCATCAACATTTAGACCGGCCTCGTCATCTACATCATCCCTGTCCCCGTCCTCCCCAATTGACAATCCCTCAATCTGCACGCCAACAGCAGCGACACCCTGCACGCCCGCCAAGGCGCCATCACCAGAGCTGAAGATCACCTTACCCACAAAGCTACGCAACTCGCGCTCACGCCCAGGCAGCAGCTCGAGCAGGATGTCTGCAAACCCCGCCGAGACTAGCAGCGTCGTGTGCCCATGCTCGTTCCAGTTGCGGCGCGGTGTGGTAGGCCTACTCCATGCCTTGCGATGAGCCAGGTATTCGGCCGGACGCGCGCAAAGGCGCGCGGTGGGAATGGAGGTGCCTGCGGCACGTCATCGGAGGGGTCTTTGTCGTGGCAGCCTATTGGTGTACTTGTTGGTGTTGATCTTGTCGGTACGGCGGATGACGTTGGCAGTGGTCCATCAAAGATGAGTACGTCCGTAGCACCCGGCTAACATTGAGAATCAAGTCCATGCCCTCCGGAAAGGCGATTCGCGCATGCACGACCCCCATCAGCGAAGATCTTCTTGCCAGAAGTATGGATCTTCATGTTCTCTACTGTGACGTTGCGTAGCACCTCGGGCCGTGGACGAGGAGCGGGGAATTTCGTGTGGGCAGTGTAGTCGGAGAAAAGCTCAGATGGGGACGTGATTGCGATGGAATGTATGATGCCAGAGAGATAATCCGAGACGAAGAAGGGGTCGCGGATGGCCGAATAGGGAAAACTCCACCATGAAGGGAGAGTGTAATGTTTGGGTGAGTGAGGGTGAATGGCTTTGACGTGACCATGGCAACCGGGACTAAGGAGTCATCGGTTGTGTCTGGCGGGGGAGTGATCTAGACGACGAAGGGAAAAGGGGGTGCGGTGAAGGTGATGGTTGAGGGGAGGGGATTGAGGATGGTGACAGTGGCCGTCGATGGTAAGGTTGAGGGCATCAGAGGAAATAGAAAATTGGGTGAGGTGGACGAGGTCAGTGATGGGTAGCGGGCGACTGTCGTTCGGGGATGGAAAGTTGGGGTAGAGGACTGTCAGGGCTGTAGAGAGGTAGCGATAAAGGGAGAAAGGCAGACGTACTCTTCCGACGCTGACCTTCGCCAGGTCGCACGCCCCCGATGGGCCGCCCTGAATCTTGGCTCGAGAAATGCCGGCCTGAACAAGACCAAGCAAAGATATCGGTGTCAACCATGAGACATAATCTGGGGGATTCGCGGTGAGATCGAGGGAACTGGAAAGGGAATGTTTCAACTACAGCGGGATCAAGTGGAGAAGTGATGTTGAGAGAGGATGACAGAGACGACATCGAGATTGGCAGATGGACTTCCAAATTCTATGGCACCTGCATCAAAGCCAACACGACCATCTAGCCTTAAACAAAGTGGATGGTCATTTGAGCACCCAAAGCGCTGGATCACGGCCACAGAAGGTTCAAATGCTATATTCGCCCTGGTCCTGACGTTAATTCCAGAGGAGAGACAATCTCCATTGATAATAAAATAATACGATACGACACTCAAACGAACCATGTAAAACAGTGTGTCTGACGATATACCACGCATTCCTCCGCCCATAGACAACAAGTACACACTTCTCTGGAACGGTGACCTTCATTCTCGCGCCTTCGCCCTCACCAATCGGCAACCCCCAGCCTACATACCCACAGCATGTCCCAATCTGTGGACGGAGGACGGAGACGAATATCGACGTGGCGACTAGCGAACACAAGATTAGGAAACTCTGCTAGAGATGAGAAATTTCGAAGTGAGCTGATTATGGAATATTATACGTAATATTTGGAGCCGAAGTACTCCAGGGTGACAGATCTTGCCTTCTGTTGGGCAGACAAGACGATCGTTTGTCATGCATTGCAATGCCGTCCAATTATTGGAGCGATTCGAGACGTGGGGATGATCCTCAGAAGCATCGGCCAAGTCTTCCTCAGATTCGGCGTGGGAAACGGTTCCTGCCATGACACTGAACCAGAGAGCGAGATCTCATGTATGCGGTCATGGTGCTCGAGTGCAGTAATGAGATTGTCCCCGCAAATTGGGGAGTTCGAACCCGAGACGGCGTGGTGACCCAAACACGAGATATCGCCAAATTTTGGAATACGTGCACCAACATACGCCATGGCCACACACACCGTGTTCAAGTAGTAGATTCGACAGAATTCGAAGATATCCAAGATGTCATCGTCGGGGAAAGCTCCAATTGTTACACGGAGCCAAACCCGATCTGCATCATTCACATCATTGATCGTTGTGGCCGCGGAATATAAGACATAGTACATACCTTGTCCTTCTCGCTGCCTGATTTTTTCCAGTAGCGTACAACGCCCGTTCGTACCTTGCGGTCCTTGGAAGGATCAGCTGTTGGGTCTGAGAGACGCCATTGAATAGATATCAAACGATATCAATGTTCGTTGCTTGTGAATGGGAGAGGACTCGTCGACTCGGATGAACAGCTGACAGGTTCAAGTTCGAAAGTGTGTCTAATTGGGACTTAGTCAGTTACTTCCGTAACGAGGACAGGCCAGAGCTATCGACTTACAGTACTGAGGAACGATAGCCGTGAGAGCCCAGAAGAGGAACATTCGGCAAGTGATTTATGTCTCTGTGTTTCCAGTCGACAAGCAATTTTCCCCCACGTTTCACGCCATGAGGCTCCCTTCATCCTCATGGAATCTTCGGAGCATGGCTGTCTTCTCTTCTCAACCTCACTGATGGGCAGTGCTTGGACACAACAAAGACATAGCATATCCGATAGTAGCTTACAGCCCGGCATACCTGTATTAGGACCACAGTCGCGGAAAGAGCCTTAACACCTGCGGCAGTGCCATACACCTCATGGCACGAACAAGTCCGTGCGCGACATCACACAAGGGCTTGATAATATCCCACATCCAGCCCGATGTCTCTGTATAAGATGCCGTGTCAAAGGCGGGAGCACCTGTATCGTTACCGATCCTACGAC
>QFEA01000115.1:0-50504 GCA_003315975.1 Lactifluus echinatus | reverse complement strand
AAGTATGACCTGCCAATACGCATCCGACCAGTAAGCCATTCTCCCGTTCCAGTGCATAACTATAATGAACCATTTTATAGTGGTTTGTTGTGCTGACAGTCGTCATCATGCTCTTGCTCGCATTTCTGGGCATTACGAACTTCTCTCACTCGATTCCGCTGAACGATAAATTATTGCACTTCTTCTGTCTCGGACTTGCGACTGGAGTCTTCTACTTTATATTTGATGTGGAAGAGTAGGTTGGTCCTCCTACATTTCCCTCCTGATCTGATTCGTTTTCTCCTGAAGGGAGTCCCGACGAATATGGTTCTGGCGCCATTTCTCACTCCTGTTCACAGTCTTTGTGTGCTTCTTCCTTGGTGGGATTGTAAGCGAGTTTGTGCAGTCCCTGCTCCCGGTGCGCCCTCCTCGCTCTCCTTTCCTACATTTCCAAGACATATCATATTCTTGTTTAGTATAAGACCTTCCAGTTCGGGGACATCGTCGTGAGTTGCTCGGTTGTAATGAGGTTGTCTTGCTAACGGTCATCTCTGAGAAGGCCAATCTCCTGGGATCCGGAATCGGCCTTTACATTGCGTACCACCTTGAGCGATACTATCGGCAGAGACGGGAGGTACGTCACTCCTTTCCCTCCTTGGGTTCAGAATGCGCCATTGCGAACCATCACTATGACAGATATCAAGGCTGTATCGACCCTTATCCACGTCCAACTCATCCCTCAATCTGGACACTGATGAAGAGGACGAATCTGGCACACAGCTACTCCCGCTACACAACAAGCCTGATACACCACCATCCGGACTATTCCCACATATTAAAGGGAAAAAAGGCAAAGGCCGTGCACGTTCTGGGAGCCTATCACTCGCGGATGTTTGGGACGAGCGGGAAGAGCTGTTCGGCATTGGTGCTGATGATGATGACGATGAGGGCGATGGTGTTAGCGAGGCCGAGAGCGAGGACGAGGGGCACAGTGCCCCGGTACCGCCAGCGCGGCAGGAGAGACGAGATAGTCAGCGGGACGCGAAACCAGTAAAGACAGTGAGATGGGCAGAGGAGAGTTCATGATATACTTTCTCGCGGTTGCGTTATTGATCTTACTTGCTTGTTAAATGGGAACAATGTATTGACCCTCTTTACTCGAGTGACATACAGTCTCAAGTCATGATCCGCAACATGGGCAATTGCGGCGTAAGCTAATACGGACACACCCTCGACATTTACCTCAGTCGTCACTGAACGATCACCCGCCCGTGGACCCGACCTTTATATAATAAACTACAACACCATGGACTACAACACCATGGACAAACATCACCCTGGACCTGAAAAGATGGAGTAAATGACTGCCCCTCCATTAGGTATCGACAAACCCTGAGGCCTGACCCGTTACATTCCGGATCTGCAGCAACTAATGGGAACCTATTACGTTAACGTGATCCCCGCCCTCCGTCGTCATGACAGGGTCGCGAAAGCTCGCATGTTGAGAACTCATGTTGGACTAGCCTCACGGGCCGCTGCTTCGTTCCATTCAATACTCACTGGTTTACTATATCAGTTCAGTTCACTTATACTGCAAAGTGATGAGAAAAGTGCCAGTCTGAACGTCATACGCGCACTGGCAAGAATAGCGTTTTCTTGATTGACTTGCTTCTTGCCTTTTCTAGCACACCGCAGCTTATTTACGTAACCAATTTCGGTTGTTCTGTTCTGTTCTTTTCGGTTTTCGGTTGTCGGTTGAGGGATTGAGTTGAGTTGAGATCATTCGTCTCGATGACGTCATTTCCCTTCGGTTGTGTCACCCTTTGACGTGACACCTATGTCCAGCCGTCTCCAAGAAAGTAGAGGAAAACGAATGGACGTTAATGAAGATGACCAATAATTGGGAGTGAACTTTGCATTGATGAACTCTGGTCTGTTAAACTCTTGGTTCGCAAGGAATTAGAACCCCTGCAAAGCCTCGCTCTCGCCAAAAAAATGGCCCTATGTTCGTAATTCCTCCAGGCAGATTCCGAAATCAAGTTGCCAACCATGGGATGGGGCTAAAAATAAATGACCTGGATCGGTCGATATCCTACGACACGGGCACGGGTGCGGATATTTTCACCGGTACCTGTGTTGTCCAGTTACCAATCCTATGTACAGGGCTATGGCAGCGCACTCAATTTGACGACGTGCAGGCTGAAGTTAGCAACAAATTGGAGACTACTAGTAGTTCTGTTTGCCTCCGAGTCCGGGCTCTGTCGACCTTTCCTATTGCATGAACAGCAAGCATTGACACTGAGGCCATGGGCATGCTCCGATTCCTCCCGATAGGCTCTTCCTCGCTCATCTCAAGGGCCCTGCGAACGACAGCAATTTTAATAGATAAGTGCAAAGCTTAAGGCCCATAGCTCATCATGATTCCGAAGGTGGGACGTTTTTTGACATACGATTGTGTGCTATGCCTTAAGTGGCGGGTGTACAAGCCTGCCTATCAGCTAGCTCGTCCTCGCAGGATATGGAGGTATAGACGACTGAGCATGAGAGATGCAGTAAGACAGTTATCTGCCTGATGCAGTGAATGCACGAATTGCCGAATTGCCATGAGCACCCCGCTCAAGGTACGAATTCGAACGCGAAAGGGCCGGCATGGTTTTGCGCTCGATACCCAAAATCTTAGACACATTCTCTCTCGCATTTCATAAATCAATATTCAATCATAACCCTTGAAGTTTTTTTGTTGGGCGTTAGGCGATGTATAGCAATGGTGAAATGGGGACGATGTACCGAATGGATCCGGTCATACGTGTTACATTTGATATAGCACACAGCGGATGACGTGAACCGCAATATCACTCCTTCAATTTCCGTCGCTTCGTCTTTCGACTCGAGGATCTTCCCTCTGTGGATCCTCCTTTCCACCACTCCTTGACTTGAGGTTCCTTAACACTACCTTCAGGTTTCTTCGGATCACCCCGGTCACTCTCGCCCTGCGCCGAACGAATAGCCTCTCGACTCAGACACCAATCGACGTGCGCGTTAAGCTCGTCGTTGTCTGTAAACGGCCGCGTGCACAGAGGACACTCGCTTACAGAATTGGTGGGTGACGTGGATTTTAGTACTGCCCCAGCCGGTTCTGACCGCACTTCGGGCACGGTACGATTGTCGCACACAAGTGTGCGAGAGGCCGCGTGCTCCCCCGAGGGCACCGCTACCCTCGCTGTACTAGATTGTCCCGGAATTTTTGACAGTTTTCCGGATGGGGGTAATTCCAACTCGGGAGGCACAGACGATTTGCTCGTAGATGCCTGTTGCGGCGGTTCTGCCACTAAGAATGTACTTTCGTCATCCCACGTGTCGCCATTCAGGTCATCTTCTGTGTCGGGTTCTATAAAATCAACATCGGAGCCTCGGTCATCGTTATTGTAAGTACGATTTTGTTTTGAAGGAGAATCCGGGAGTGGCTCGAGAAACTGAGGTAAAGAAGCACCAAGTCTTGGTACAAGATTGGTGGCAGGAAGAGGTACACCGCACCTTCGTGATGCCATCATCTTTCTTCCGGAGGTCTTTGAGCTTCGTGACACGCAGCCCGATGAGACGAAGACGAAGCGGCCATTCGGGCTGGAGGAGCTCCTTTCCAGCTTCGTACAGTTCTGCTTTTGTCTTAACCCAACGATTGAAAGACTTCGCTCGCGTAAACACCTCGAACGTGTCGAGTTTGTACTTCAATGTAACGGTCCGGCCTGTCCACTCCCCTCTCTCCATGTCATCTTCGAGTTCAAGCGCAATGTCCTCGAGTTTTTGCAGGATTTGTTCCTTTTCCGAAGTCGGCTTGAATGTCCTAATTTGGGATCAGACAACACAACCATATGTATTGTGGGCGACGGAGACCTCTCTGAACCGATGCTCTTCCTCCCTTCTCGCGCCCATGGCTGGACGATGTTGGACGCGATGCCCAAGTACACTCGAAGCAAGGAGTGCAAGCCGAATTGCTTATCCAGGAGGGATAGCACGCCGCGACATTTGTAGATGTCTCCACATGTCTAGGGGGGGGGGGTCAACTACGTTGCGTGGATAACATCTTGGGGATTTTTGACGAACCTTCACCCCAATGGAATCCAGCAAGCGCTCATTGACACGACCAACACCAGGAATTTTGCGAATGGGGAGGTTGTGCATGAAGTCCCTAATTGCCTCGGAAGTATGAGACAGGTGGAACTGCCCATTCGGCTTATTCTACGTCAAGAGATGAGCCCGCACCAGTATCAAGGGACTGCAGAATGTTCGCACCTTATCGGAACAAATCTGGGTGACACAGCGCAGATCGTGATATATAAATACGATTAACAGCCGGAAAATTGCTTACCTTGGCCAACATCTGTAAGCGGTGACGGCTATTGGCGAGGCGACACTGAAACAACTCATGGTGTACGGTACCTTATTGGCCGCAATACCCGCGCTCACAGTCAGCTTGGTCTCGTCGAAAACCTTCTGGCGCATCCGTTGTACACATTCTTCTGGATTTAGGTCGTGTTGTTTACAGTATTCGGTGATGCTAAACCGTGAACAAGGAAGTCAGAAAGGAAAGCAGGTTCAACTCCCGCGGTTAAAGCTGTGATCCGGAACACGAGACGAGACTTGCTTTAGATACGCTTCGTCGACGCTCGCTGCAAGCATGGTTGCGTCATACTGCCTAAATATAGCCATTATTTGTTTTGAGACTTCGCTGTAACGCGACATATGGAGATTGACCAGGATGAGGTCAGGACAGAGCTTCAGCGCAATATAGCCTTTGCCAGATTAGTGCATGCTGTATCATATGCTACACCTACCTTACCGGGCATACCAGAGCGCACGCCATATTTACGAGCTTCATAGGACGCTGTAGATAGCACACCACGCCCCACCTGCGCAGCGGGTCGTTGGAATAGACAAGGGAGCAATAAAGAAGGTAGTGGCATACACCGAATGGCTTTCCAGCCAAGCCTGGGTCGTCGAGTAACTCCACGCTGGCGTAGAATGCATCCATGTCAACGTGAACGATGTGCTGGGTCAGATCTCGCTCCCGTTCAATCGCCTCTAGCTGACGAGATGTACTGTTAGATGCACGGAAATCGGAGGGCGGTACAAGCGCTGACGCGCACAAGACTATCAACTTTCCGTTCCATTTTTCCTATGCGAGGGGCAGTTCACCGCCTGCAAAGCGCATAAATGGATATCTTGCGCGCACCCATGTCCACGCCTTTCATGGCCTGGTCCCTAAGCTTAAGAATGCGCTCGATGCGCGCGGTCACTTCCTTGTCCTTCCGCTTTTCATTCTGTAAATTAAAAGGGGACCTGTAAGTAGTTGACATGCGTTGATAGATCATTTGATCGAACCTCATAGAATTTCGAGCCCTTTGATGCACCTGCGATGATGCGGTTGATTTCGGTCTGCTCGGTCGACAGACTGATGTATGATGTTTTGTGAGAGATGAGACATAGCGGGAAGCGAGGTGATGCCGACCTACCCGGCTTTTGTTGTTGATGGACCAGCGAGTCGTAAGATAAGACTCGAGGCCTCTTGAGAAGGCTTAGGCTGTAGATTATTCCTGTTCTCGGTCATGTCATGGCCCCGTGAAAGCGAAAGCGTAACTCTTTCATTGACCAGACCCGGACCGCGAGATCCGGGCTCTACCAAATTTGTCGACAGACACATTGACTCCGATGCGGCATCGTTTCGGCATTCTGCCACCTGCATCTGCCATCTGCACCTTATCCCCAACGACTTTTGGGTAACAAAAACATATGGATTGCATTAATACAACGCACCAGGGGCCGCGCATGAAGTTTGATGGCAATAGAGCAAGACAACAAGACATGATCGTGAAGCGCGGAGAAATGGCGGTTACCGGTGCCGTTTTGAGTTAGGCTCACCCTCTTGTGAGCGCGAGCCACCAGTAACCATTTACGTGGTGACTAGGTGACTGTTGGTAGAGATCTCTCAATCTCAAGCGAGCGACAAACTCGGTCCCAGTGGAATCTCTCCTACAAGTCTCTGCAATATATCCTTACTGGCATAAGCGAGGGCATCTACAACCTTTAGGACTTGCGTTGCTTCTACAGGCGCGAGCTGATTCTCGGATCAAGTCACTACCACATGAGCACGGGACACGTGCGCTGGCCGTTAGAAGCATATCAGTGGGCCAAAATCGAAAGTGGTATCGCCGCCTCTAAAGCTTCTCGCATTACTAACGCCCTTTGTTTCTCTGGCGTGTCGGATACCATTAAGGACCTCCCTCGGGGTCTGCCCTTTTTGTGTGTTGCCGAGAGGATCGGGTGGACCCGGCGGGCTTCAAGCCATGCGGGATTTCTGTCATCTCGATGCCGTCAAAATGAGACGTGTTGTATGATTCGTTGCTCGCACGAACCGACCTCGGGCGCTTCTGCTGCACACCTATAACATATATAAACTTGGATTGGGCTTCTCGGCTGGTTTTGCTGTTTTGATCTGACGAGACACCCCCTCGTCTTCTACTCACTCTCAACGCTGTTCGCTGCCATCTGGCCCATATCATGTCCGATTCCTTCAAGGAGGAGTTCGAAAACGGACGTGTCTCGGTTGTGAATACTCCAGAAGAATCATTTTCGAAGGTCGGAGATGCCGAGAGTGCGCGCATCTGGCGCAAGTTGGACATTACCTTGTTGCCCACGGTCTCATTATTGTATTTCTTGTCCTTCCTGTGAGTGATTAATCTACGTCTATTATGTACTATGCTGACATGTCTATTCGAAGGGACCGGACCAACATCGGTAATGTTTTATGTTTATTGCTGATGCATTGGGGTTTTTGACCAAACTTCTTCTGAATAGGCAATGCAAAAGTAGCTGGAATGGCAAAAGATCTGCATCTCGTAGGATTTCGCTACAACACTGCTGCTGCAATGTTCTTCGTAAGCCTTTAAACCTTGGTCCTTAGTGAGGTTGATGTGATACGTGGCCATCAGATAACATATTGCCTGGTCGAAGTACCTTCGTATGTTTTGTTCCTCACTGCTCGATGGTGGGTTAAGATGTTCTCCGCAGGAATATTTTTCTCAAGTTGTTCAGACCATCTAGATGGAGTTGGTGTGTTGTTCTTCACGTCTGGGCGTTTCTCACGTTTAATTTCCAGTCCCTACAACAATGTTGGCCTGGGGTACCATCACGACGCTCATGTCTTTAGTGAATAGCTATCATGGCCTCGTCATGTAAGGAATCCATTTTGTTCACCGCCGTTTAGTCATCATGTGTAGTGCCCGAGTCTTTCTTGGACTAACTGAAGGAGGGCTCTTCGCCGGTGTGACATACTATATTTCACAGTGGTACCCTCGTCAGATGCAGGCCAAGCGCGTCGCCATGTTCTTCTCCGCTGCCACCGTTGCTGGAGCTTTTGGCGGTATTCTTGCGTATGGAATTGAACACTTAGAAGGGTGAGACAGTGATAGTCAGGAAATGCTACCATGCGCTGATTCCGTATTTCCAGGAAGGCTGGTCGTCATGGCTGGCAATGGATTGTCTGTCTTTGCGTCTACTCTCTGTCATTTACTTGCTAATAACATTTTGCAGTTCCTAATCGAGGGCTTAGGTATGTTCGCAATTTTGACGCCATGAGACCGTGATTGTTCTGACGTCTCGACAGCGACCGTTGTCGTAGCATTCCTGGCATTTTTCCTCATGAATGACGTTTGTATCCTTAGAGCGCTCTCGCGATCCTCACTAATTATCCTCCAGTATCCGGAAACCGCAACGTTCCTAACAGAGGATGAACGACGGTTTGTAGTGCACACCTTGAAGGAAGACACCCTTGGCCAGGCGACGCACTTCAGTATGACATTCGTTTGGCAAGCACTCTCTGACTGGAAGACCTACGTGCAAGTTCTCGCCTATTTGGGGTAATCTCTTCACAGCCGTTCATTTCCCATCGGATTCTCACATATCTCTAGTGTTGTGATTCCTGTCTATGCTATTGCTCTCTTCACACCCACTATCATCAATAGTTTGGGCTACTCAGCTGCGAATGCTCAGCTCCTATCAATCCCTCCTTTCGTTTGTGGTTGTATTACCACTATCATCGCCGGCCTTTACTCTGACAAGCTGAACCTGCGGGGTCCTTTCGTTGTAATCGGAAGCGCAGTTGCGATGGTCGGGTACCTCGTTGCGTATACGACGAAGAAAGCCGGTCCCGGCTATGCTGCGGCTGTCATTGCTGCGGCTGGCGCGTACCCCAACGTCCCTGTTATCTTAGCTTGGGCTGGAGGGAATGCAGGCGGAGATATGAAAAGAGGGGTTGTTTTTGCTATGGTCATTGGGATTGGAAACCTTGGAGGGTGCGTGCACGTTCCTGTCACTTTGGATTGAACTGGCATTGATGTAAGAGCATAGTGTCTGTTCCTCGTATGTGTATTACCAACCTCCACGGTTCCATAAGGGCCACGGCACGTGCTTAGGATGTCTTGCCATGACGTACGTCCTTTCCCGCAGCCATAGAGGGGGTGGAGAAGTCATTGCATGATTGCAGTATTATATGCAGCTGCGTCTTGATGTGGAAGTACAACGCACTAAACAAGGAGAAGGAGGAGCTGTGCGCTCGCGAGGGAATTGACCCGAACACTGCAGATACAAGTAAGTATCGTGATCTAGGAGACAAAAGTCCCCTCTTCCGGTAGGCACCTTCTCTATGTCAGAGACTCGTGATGCTTAAGAGATGTTTACAGCTATGTTATCTGAGCAGCGGGGTTGTTATTACTTTCGTTAATTTAGTTTAGTTGATACCAATACAAAGTACATCACGTATCACGTGCCTGAATATGATATGAGGACTCGATTGGAACTGAATCGTGTGTTGTGTTGGCCCACATGCACCTCTACAATCTCACCCTTCAACATCCCACTGCGTCTTCCCAGGCCATCGTCGGCAATTTTTCTGGTGCAAGGCAGCAGGAGATTATCATTTCTCATGGCACGCGTCTTCAACTCCTCCGTCCCGATGTCCAGACAGGAAAATTAACAACAATCGTTGCCACCGACGTCTTTGGGTCTATTCGCTCCCTAGTGGCCTTTAGGCTCACAGGAGGAACCAAGGGTAAGCCCTTGTGAGTATATGCACTTCTCCCACAACTTATTCCTCCGCCTTCTCAGACTACGCAATTGTAGGGTCGGATTCTGGTCGCATTGTGATCCTGGATTATGACCCTCGCACCAGCAGTTTCGTCAAGATTCATCAAGAGACCTTCGGAAAGTCTGGCGCACGGAGAATCGTTCCAGGGCAGTATCTTGCCATTGATCCTAAAGGACGCGCCGTCATGATCGCCGCGATGGAGAAGTCGAAACTCGTATACATTCTCAACCGTGATGCTGCGGCCAACCTCACCATATCTTCTCCTCTCGAAGCACATAGGAATTCCGCTATTTTACATCACATTGTTGGCGTCGACGTCGGCTTCGAGAACCCGATGTTCGCTGCCCTGGAAGTCGATTACACCGAGGCCGACCAAGACCCAACAGGAGAGGCAGCTGCGGATGCTGGCAAGGTATGTCTCGCGGCCATGTTTCCAAAGCCAAGTTTGACCGTTTATATAGCTGTTGACCTACTACGAACTCGATTTGGGTCTTAACCATGTCGTACGAAAATGGAGTGAGCCCACGGATCCAAAGGCGAATTTCCTTGTTCAGGTTCCAGGCGGTCAGCTCGCGTCTTCCGAACGATTTGATGGCCCTTCAGGTGTCCTTGTGTGCACAGAAGACCACATCATCTATCGAAATGTGGATGCGCCTCAACACCGCGTCCCCATTCCTCGACGGAAACACCCTCTCGGAGACAGCGGGCGGGGCATCATCATTACAGCGGCAGTGATGCATAAAATGAAGGTTAGGCAGAACCACTTTCTTCTGTGTAAGCTGCTGACGAGGGTCTTCATAGGGTGCTTTCTTCTTCCTCCTACAGAGTGAAGAGGGAGATTTATATAAGATCACGATCGAACACGACGAGGAGGAAGTCAAGGCGCTAAAAATCAAGTACTTTGACAGTGTACCTATCGCGTCTAGTTTGTGTATTCTAAAATCGGGTTTTCTTTTTGTCGCGTCCGAGTTCGGAAACCAGTGTGTTATCATTTTTTTCTCGTTGGCGCAGGCCCACCAACTCGTAACTTCCTCTGCGCAGACAACTGTATCAGTTCCAAAAGCTGGGTGATGATGACGAGGAGAAGGAATTTAGTTCACGGGATTACCCTTCGTACGGCATGGCCCAACCAAGCCACCCTCTTCCTCGAGCCTACTTCCGACCACGACCGCTTGAAAACTTGGCCCTGGCGGACGAGATCGAGTCCCTCAATCCAATTCTGGATGCTAAGGTTTTAAATCTTCTTCCCAACTCTGACACCCCTCAGATTTTTACCCTCAATGGTCGTGGTTCGCGGAGCATGCTTCGGACGCTACGGCATGGACTCGAGGTCGAGGAGACTGTGAGCTCGGATTTACCTGGTATCCCAAACGCTGTCTGGACTGTCAAGGTTCGAAGCGATGGTGAGTGCTGCTCATATGAGAGTTGCTGAAGACAAGGTAAATCTTCATACAGAGGTCCACGACTCGTATATTATCCTTTCCTTTGTGAACGGCACTCTTGTCCTCTCCATCGGAGAGAACATTGAAGAAGTTCAAGACACCGGATTTCTTTCTTCCGCACCAACTCTTGCCGTGCAACAGATTGGGGATGATGCGCTCCTACAAGTCCATCCACAAGGCATTCGACACGTCTTGGTTGACCGCAGAGTGAATGAATGGCGCGTGCCCTCTGGCAAGTCCATCGTCGCAGCGACAACAAATAAGCGACAAGTCGTCGTGGCTCTGAGTTCCGCAGAACTAGTGTATTTTGAGTTGGATTTGGATGGGCAGCTGAACGAATATCAGGATCGGAAAGCTATGGGAAGCACAGTCCTTGCACTGAGCATTGGGGATGTTCCGGAAGGACGGCAACGGACGCCGTATCTTGTCAGTACATGGGCCTTACTGAGACATAACCTGACCATCCTGCATACAGGCTGTAGGTTGTGAAGATCAAACCGTTCGCATTATCTCTTTGGACCCAGACAGTACATTGGAAACGGTCAGTCTGCAAGCGCTGACCTCACCGCCGTCTTCAATCTGTATCGTGGACATGCTCGACGCTGGAATCAACCGAAATCAACCAACCACGTTTGTCAACATTGGCCTGCAAACTGGCGTTCTTCTCAGAACCGTCTTGGATCCAATGAACGGACAACTCACCGATACGCGAACGAGGTGCTCGTTTCCCTGCAGGCTGGAGCATCTCTGTATTAACCGAACTACGTCCTTAGATTCTTGGGCACACGGCCAGTCCGCCTCATCCGCGTGCAGATAAAATCACAACCAGCCGTTCTCGCCCTCTCCTCTCGAACGTGGCTCAATTATACCCACCAAAATCTCATGCACTTCACTCCGCTCATCTTTGACACGCTAGATTACGCATGGGGTTTCTCTGCTGAGTTGTGCCCGGAGGGCTTGATTGCGATTACGGGTAACGTTCTACGGTGAGTCGTGCCGGTCCATCATAACCATTGCCACCACGAGATGATATCAACGGAACGGATGATTCAATGAATCCATGTCGAAATCGTTTCTTTTCTATAACCAATTGTTCCTTCTGAATATTTGTCCATGTTGTTGGTCTTGTACGTCTCATACTGACTTCCCGGCGATGCAGCATCTTCCAAATTCCAAAGCTTGGAACCAAGCTCAAACAAGATGCACTTCAGCTTTCGTATACACCACGCAAAATTACCACACATCCCGGCAACTCTTACTTTTACATCATCGAGTCTGATCACAGGGTATTAGGCGAGGAGGCCGCTGCCAAGAAGTTGCAAGACTTGGTAAGTCACTTTTTAGTCAGGGGTGTTGTTTACGTATTAACCTACATGCACCTCAGAGATCTCAAAAGAAGGCAGTAGACGAGGCGGTCCTTGAACTCCCAGTGGAGCAGTTTGGCAGACCAAAAGCACCAGCCGGTGTATGGGGTTCATGCATCCGCGTCGTCGATCCTGTTGAAGTTAGTGACTCACCTTCTTTTAGCTGCAATAACCTGTGTTGATATCTTTTCGCAATTCTAGAACAAGACGATTCGAGTTGTTCATTTGGACAACAACGAAGCTGCATTCTCATTGGCCGTTGTACCTTTCGAGGCTCGAAATAATGAGCTGCACCTCGTTGTTGGAACTGCGCAGGACACTTTATTGGTGCCGCGGTCTTGTACAAGTGGTTTCTTACGGGTGTATAAGTTCGCCGATGACGGGGCAGACCTGGAACTGGTCCACAAGGTATTTTCGTTTGATAACACTCGAGTCGTCGCTCATCTCGCGTAGACTGAGATAGACGATGTTCCACTTGCACTTCTTGCTTTCCAAGGTCGATTGGTCGCAGGTGTCGGAAAAGCCCTGAGATTGTATGATATTGGCAAGAAGAAGATGCTGCGGAAAGCCGAGAACAAGGTTAGTTGTAACGCAAATGTTGCGCTCGAATCTCTGACGCATTTCGGACCAGAGTTTCGGTTCCGCCGTTATTACCCTTAATACACAAGGCTCTCGGATTCTGGTGGGCGACATGCAAGAGTCGGTCTATTATGCCGTCTACAAAGCCCCTGAAAACAGACTGCTCGTCTTTGCAGACGACGGTCAGCCGCGCTGGATCACTTGCTCTACGATGGTCGACTATGTGACTGTCGCCGCGGGCGACCGCTTTGGCAACGTTTTCATCAACAGACTGGATGCCAAGGTATCCGACCAGGTTGACGATGATCCGACCGGCGCCGGCATCTTGCACGAGAAGGGCCTATTCATGGGCGCGCCACACAAGACGCAACTCCTGGCCCACTTCCACATCGGAGATCTTATCACGAGCATCCACAAGGCTTCGATGGTGGCTGGCGGCCGAGAGGTGTTGCTCTACACCGGCCTGCACGGTACGATTGGCGTGCTCGTGCCCCTCGCGTCGAAGGAAGATGTCGATTTTATCTCCACGCTGGAGCAGCACATCCGCACGGAACAGACGAGTCTTGTTGGACGGGACCACTTGGCGTGGCGAGGGTATTACGTCCCCGTGAAGGCAGTGGTCGACGGGGACCTATGCGAGACGTTTTCGAGGCTGCCGCCGACCAAACAGAGCTCAATCGCAATGGAGCTAGACCGGTCCGTGAACGAAGTGTTGAAAAAGCTTGAACAGCTACGCGTGACGGCCAGCGGGTTCTGATGGGCCAAGGCGATCTCCGTCCAGTTGATGATAATGTTGATTGCGTCTGTACACAAATACATATTCGTTATTTTCGCCTTCGTTTAACCTGAATCGCCCCAATTCTACTTTCTACACACTCCAACCTCCATCCAGAGGATCCGACGGCGCCTGATAACACAACATATCGATCCGAGAACCCCCCACAAAGGACCGCTTTAACTAAAGAATTACGGATAACTTAAAATAATCAAATATGTGAAGAAGGATCGGAATCTTTCTCGCTGCCCATGTAGTCTTCAGGCAGGAGATCGGGAGCGCGACGCACCCCACGCTCACTTGCAACGCAGACTGACGTTCAATGAAGGCCACGAGAGCAAAAATAGAAATGAAAATAAAACGCACATTTCATCTACGGCCACCACGAGGTCGTAGTTGATTTCCTTGCTCACGGCCGAGTCGAACCTGTACGAAGGGTGGGACCGAACAAAGTCGCGGATCCACGTCGCGGCCGTCTTGAGCGAGCCGTTGGCCCGACGTCGGATAAGATCGAGATAGCTCGCGATTTTGCGTTGCTCCGAGTCGCTCAGGTCCAGCGTGCCGAGGTACGCCTCGACCAGGCCGATGAGTCCCGGGAACCCGTCGTCGCCCTTTACGAATACGAGCGTCAAATCAGCAAATTAAGGTTGTGGATGTCAGAGGAAGAGGGACGTGTGTGCGTCTCACTCGGCCATTGATGATTTCGTCCATGGTATACTCTGCATATTCCTCGCTCACGTTCCTGTCTGCAAGCCCTTCATCTGGCAGCGGGGGCGGCGGGAAGCAATTTTCCATCACGCGTTGCTTGGGGCGTCCGTCGCGGTGCTTGTGGAAGCCGTTTGTGATCCCGTTGTTCGAGGATGTGGCTGAGGAGCACCCCGAAAGCGTGGGGATATCGATATCCGGAGTCACGACGCCCGAGGTGGCGCGTGAGGATGAGGGCGTGAAGACCTCGCGACGGAAGTAGAATTTAGCCTGGTTGACTGCGTCGCGCTGTTGCGCGCGGCGCATGTTCTCGTCGACCTGTAGGCTGTGTCAGGGCCCCTCGTCGTACTTGCGGTGACAGGCAGACAAAGGGGTGTGACGTACTTTGGAGATCGGGATGTAGAAGTTTACGCTCGAGTTCATAATCGCTCGTGAGAGGAGCACGATGAACACCGCAAAAGCTGCGTTCTCAAAGTCTGTCATTTGAACCTCCATACTGCGGAACTCGACACGCCAGCCGATGGGTGAGTTGGGAGGGGGCGGCTTGAATCTCAAAGTCTGCCAATTGGTTGATTGGATGTTCTGCCAGCACAGGTGTCATCAATCCGTGACCCAATAAAACGCGGGACGTGGTTGAGCATGAAACAGACCTCGAAATGATCGGTACTCTCGCTGTCGTCTTGGTCGAGGAGTTCTGAAAAAACAACGATAGGATCGCGAATAAACAGGTGGGCGATATGCTTGGAAAGCAGGTCGTCAATTCCTGCAAGGTATATTGTTAGCCTAAGGAACAAGAACAGTTAGCATATGAGAAGGAGAAGAGCCCACCGTGCTGGCGCATGCGATCATAAAGGGCCTCATCTATCGGGAGAGGACTGTCGTTGTATTCCGGACGGTTCATCCAAGTTTGCGAGATGTACAGGTCCACGCTATCATACCGAGATTTGGGAATTCGCATTCGGTTTTCTTTAAGGGGCTGAGAGGATCGACTTGCATCGTACTGTGAGACACATCATAGCAAAGTTCTCACCTTGAGCCCCCGTTCTTCCTCGGTGCGGTCATCTACGCTTCCAGCGATTACGTTCCAGCGACAATCCACATCCGCTATGTACCCGCGCCAAAGAGGGCTTGCGGCCGTTAAAGCCAACTAGGAACAGAATCAGGAAGGGAGGCAGATGGGTGGGTGTGAAGGGGTGCGCATGCCATAATGGGTCCGATAGGGATAAGGGAATCATACATGTGGCGCGACTGCTCGATATTGCAACACTGGAAGGTCAGTTGAAGACAGCAACAACCCATACCGAAGCCCATCGCATCCATGTAGATGTGATCGATAAGCGCGGCGCCCTTCCTCGCCTCTAATGAAGTTGAGGTGCGTCAGTAGTCGCAGAAGAGGTGGACAGATCGCACCTGCATCTTCGGCGAACACGTCCCTTTGCCACGGGATAGTCGGGTCCACAAAGGGCCGCTGAGTACGTTTGTCTATGTAAATCGGAAGGTTGATAGCCACTTTGGACTTGCGCCGCCTTCTGATGTTGGCAGTCAGAGTCCTAAAATCCATTTATGCAAGTCAAATCAACAAAATCGGTAAATGGACAGACGACGGGGGAAACAAGGGGGTGGGACACACGGGAAGCGAGCATGAGGATTCGTGATCTGCTCGGGGAGAAAGAGACTATGGCTGGAGACGGCCTCGGCAGGGTCGTAGTACGGATCGGTAAACTTTCCTGGGACACCGAGACGCGGGAAGGAAGTCAGGGTCATAGGAATCTGATTGGGCTTCAAATTCGTGCGAGCCAGATGCCGCCTTGCGGGGGGCGGCTGGCACGTCAATCTCCTGCTGGAATGAAGACGGTTGAAGCGGGCGGATGGCAACGCACCGAAGGCGCATGTTGGACTCGACCAAGAGGAGGTCGCGGACGCACCCAGTGTAAGGCGCGCCCGGGGTCGACTCGAGCATGTACCTGCCATACTCAGGATGGAAAACGGGCGGGATGTTATGTACACTTGGTGGAGTAAGTCGACGGTACTTGACGGCGGGGCAAACTCACGACGGATCGGTGTTAGAGTTCACGTTGCTGGTGAGGGCCTGCAACTTGGCGAGGATGTCTATTTGACAAAGAGAGAGGACGGCATCCTTGGCGTCGGGGTCGAGCTGCACGACCATGTACTCGACCTGTGTGACATTTGAGAGATCGGTCGGCGCCTATAGGCCAAGCCAAGCGATAAACTGATATCACCTCATCTCCCCAGCGAAGTTCATCGCCCTCTCTGCCCTTGAGACGGTCCCATGTGTTCAGAAACTGAGATATGCCATGGTATCGTACGTGGTCTGCGTAATGCTTAGCTTGATCCCAGTGAAGGGGCGTTCCGAGGGACAAGAGACCCATGATAAGATAGAGGAGCACAGGGTTGTCACTTTATATCGTTTTACATTCGCTCGCTCACTAAGCATCCATCAAAATTTACAAATACTCAATACTCGGTCGCTCTACCCGTTATTCCCATTCGTCGTCCACTTGAGTAAGATCTTTAATGCGAGCAACACATGTCTCAACGCCCGCGTCCAAGCTTCCTCTTGATTAAATTGCAACTTTACGGACGAGTCCCCAATCTTGTCTTTGACAATCCTGCAACCGATGGTGATCATTTCGTTCGCAACCCAAGCTAGTCGACCTACTGGTGCGGGAACTCGACAGTAGTGTCCTGTGACTTGACCCAATCCATCAGTTGCTTCAAACAATCCAACACGGCTACCATCGCAAGGTCGAACCGCCTATTGTGCAACAACCGGCCAAGATGTAGGTCACCAGAACCATATAGTTCATACGTTGTCTTGTCGCCAGCCGTCCTTTCCACGCGAGAGAATGATCCCATCGGAACGAGGCGATAACTGCCAAGCCAGATCATGAGTAGATCGAATCGAATTAAAAGATACCGATACAGACTTGTCAAACGTGAAATCCAATTTGCGGGCGATGGTGTATAATAGAAGCAGTGTCTGTCCCCATGCAGCGTTGATCTCAGCCCATTCAACCTAATCCGACCTGTTCAGTGTTTGCACCGCAGCGGGACAGACAGTGTACCCACTGGTACACCGGGAACTCGGCCCAGACGAAGGCTGTTGATAGTTCCAAAAACGCCATCGTGCCCGATGCAGAACGCGTCATTGTACACATTTGTGCGCTCGAGCCGTTCTAAAGTGACCGAATCTGCGGCGTACGCTGCGCCAAGTGACGCTAATTGGGAGCTCTGCTCAGCTGACTTTAATAAATGTGTGTTGTAAGAACGCCAAAATCTGTGCAATGCAATATGGTCATTTTGAGCGGATCGGTCCAAAATGGGAGTAGGAATTACTCTTCCTCTTCTTCCTCAACCGTCTTCTCTTCCAGTTCTAGTGAACGTAATTCCTCGGCGAGTTGCTCTCGCTCTCGCTCAGCTTCGCGCACTTGCTCGATTGTGATCCGTTCATCTTCCTTTAATCGAGCAATCTTCCGCTGTGCTTCTTGTGCGCTCAAGCCCTCCTTTTCTCTCTCTTTCTCTTTCTTGGCCTCCCGTTCAAATGCGATGTAGCCTTCGTACTCCTTCTTCGTCTCGTCTAGTTGCCGTGTGAGCGACGTGAGCAGGATGTGCGTGCACTCTGCGCACAGTGGATGATCGATGTCGGTACGGCTCGAGAGTAGATTTAAAAGCCGTTGCGTAGAGCGGAGGTGATGAGATAACGGAGAACGGTTCACATGGTCCACCTCATCTCCCGGTAGTTCCTTTGTTGGCGTAGCTGAGCCCGAGTCGACAGCGGACGACTTGTGCGCCTGTGACGGGGTGGACACATGTGAAGGAATCTTATGGATCACACTGTCTTGCAGGATCACGAAAGACTCGTTTGGGAGAAGCGCAGATCGTTGAGGTAGTTTTCCCTGTGCCCGGGGTGAAAGAGGTGGATGTGAAGGAACGTTTGTCTGCCTTGTCGATTTCCATGCTTCCTTAGCAGAAGATGGGGCAGGCAGCTGAGAAAGTCTCTCAGGTTCGGAAGTGGGAGGAGTATGGCTATGGCTGTTTGGCTGCGGCGGCAGAGAGCCAACAATCATGTCATACGCTGACGGAGCGAGATCGACAAGTGAAGCATCTAGCTATGAAGAAATAAGTACCCTATCTATGCAACTTTGTGTTAAACTTGCCTGAAGTGGTTGCTTGCACTGTTGACAGATTAAACCCATAGCTTGCCTGACTCGAGTGTGACGGTTGACGGTTGAGTAAGTGAAGTGTGCGAGGCGACCCGGACCGCCAACCGGGAAGCCATTTCCGGCGATGAGAGATGCCCTAATTGGGCGAAGGGCGACCATCTCTTCTCCTATTTGTTTTGCAAAAAGTGAACTCGGTCTCCTGCCGCGGTCTTCATTAAATATGTTTGGCCTCGTGTTCTTCGCCCCTCACTCATTCAGTAGCTCGCCTCAGGTGCATGCACTCAACTTTACCCGGGAAACTTCTTTTTTGTCTTTTATTTACGCACACGCTCCGTCACTGGAAGGTATTTTCCTTCTTGTGGTACAAGTTGGGTCATAGTGGCGCGACATTGCTAGAGCCTTGTGCTTCAAGGATCAATAGCCGACGAGACTCGTTGAGAACACGGGACGTGAGGATCGTCTGAACTACTGTTCGGATGCATGATTTCACGGACCACGGTCTTAAAGGAGCGTCAGTCACCACTCATCTCCTCCACCCGCTGCCCTCTTACCACCAATCCACAGAGTACGCCCCGCATATATCACGAAGCTTGAAATTTCTAACCATAATTCTGCAGGATGGCCTCTGTTTTTGCCCTAATCATCGGAATTGACCAATATAAATCTAGCCAGATTTGGAATTTGTCGTCCTGTGTCGATGACGCGTTCAAGATGAGGCATTGGCTCGTGAACGATCTTCACGTTCCCCGCGACCACATCTGCATCCTCCTAGACAGTAAGGCTACAAAAGGCGCCATTGAAGATGCATTCATGTCTCACCTCGTCAACAACCCCTCCATTCAAAGGGGCGATTCCATTATCATTTATTTTGCTGGCCACGGCAGCAGTGTTATTGCTCCCGACGGATGGCAGAATGGCAAACCTTTGCACGTAGAGATCCTATGTCCGTACGATCACGGTACACGTTACCGAGGTGGGCGCGTCGCTGGCCTTACCGATTGGTCAGTGCACGCCATGCTTAGCGAGCTTAGCGACGCGAAAGGCGACAATATCACTCTCATCCTGGACTGTTGCTTCTCTCCCGCGCGTAGTCGCTGTGGTCCATCTCACCGAGCGAATACACGCTGGACACCATCCGGGAACAAACTCACATCAGATGACCTATATGCAGGTCTCTGGCGCGGCGCGCTGGGCCGCAAGGCCTCTTCTGAGGGCCACGGATTCTACCAAAAGACCATGAATTCCCACATCACTATCTTAGCGTGCGGTCAAGGCGAGAGAGCCGTCGAAGATAAGGAGGGCGGGCGTTTCACCACAGCGCTTCTGGAGGCGAAGTGCACCAGACTTTTTCATCAAAATTCGTACGACCAATTGACTAGGATTCTCACCATCCATGGCGGGAATCAACATCCTGTCTGCCTCGGCGAGAACAAGAATCGCATCCTCTTCGGTGGAACCCCGTTCACGACTGACACCCGCTATGTTCCAGCGGTCTGCGTCGACAGGGGTGTCCGTATTGCCGCAGGCGCAATCCATGGAGTGGTGGAAGGCACTGAATTTAGCATGCATGAGCATAACATCCACGGCTCCCCAAATCCCCTCTTTGCTACTCTCCAGGTAACAGCAGTGCACCCAACGTGGTCCCTATCCAAATTCAAGTCTCAGTCTCAACTTCCCATCACGGAGGGATGGGCCCGTGTCACACGTTGGAACAATGGGGTTCCCTTCAAAGTCCATCTTAAGAAGACGTATCTGTCTCTCGTGCGATGGTGGAAGTTGCGTCAGAAGCTGCCGGCAACGGTGCAGCCCGAGTCCACTTCTGGAGGGTGCCGTATAATGAGGGTAGCAAAGGCCAGACAAGCGCACATCTCTGTGCAGAATCGACCCAATTGTTTGTCCATCCAACGCCATGACACACTCATCGCCAACAATTCCCCTCGAGTAGTCAAACTAGATGCACATCACGCCATCGACGATGTCAAGGCGATCGATGCCGCTGCAAACTTCCACCTCCACCTTCATCGCAGAAATTCAGAGCTACCTCTGCACAAGAGAGTGACTATGGGGCTGCACCGGCTCGACCCCGAGTCGTGGTCGCCGGGAGAGGCGAACCTGCTCGAAGACGGCAAAGTGATAGTGACACACGACGACAGCTCCATCTATGCGATCTCGCTCAAGAACGGCTCGGACGTCGACCTGTGGCCGTACCTCTTCTGGATGGACGCGACCGGATACGCCATCCGTTCCATCTACCTTCCTGATCCCACCGCGGCACCGCCTTTGCCAAGCGGAATGGAGATGATGATCGGCACGGGGAATGTTGGGTCAGAAGCGCTTGCGTTCACCCTTAACGATACCGAACCGTATAGTTCTGGTTTCCTGAAGTTGTTCCTCTCCACTGTGTATACGCCTATGAGCCTTGTGGAGCAGGGTTCACCGATGGCCCTGCCGCAGCCGGCAGAGCTCCCGCTGCTCGACGCGTCCCCTTCCGCGGCCCAGAAGTCAGAGCCGCCTCTGACGAACGAACTCTGGGACACGATAATGGCCTGCGTCACCATCGTCCGTGGCGGTTTAAAATCTGACTGATTTGCCACCTTTCTCCCTTTATCATCATTTTGGACTCATCTTTATTTCTTGGGTTATCATATCCATCAGTTTTGATTTTTTCCTTAGACTCCATAGCTTCGCCACCAGTGTTTCACTAAATATATCATTGTATACACATCTTAAGTTATTTTATGAGGGTCTTTTGTATACGGACGCGTCCCTGAGGTGCCATGTCATGCATATGTCTGTGTATTAGTGATATTGTATGAAGATCTTCTCCACCTAAGTACTCTAATATGTCTAGGTTTCTTGCATGCGGAGAGGCTGCTTCGCGGCAGGCATATGCATCTACAAGCACAACGCCGCTCGTAGATCCATCCCTGCAGTTGGACTATCCCGCACGTCGAAGTTTAATTTGTCCACGTGCACGTCATGCGTATATCCACATTCTCTTTCATTGCACGATTACAGTTTGCCGAGCTCGAGCCGGATGGTATAATATAGCAGACCACGCGGATGTGTGTGCGACCGGGTCCACCTGGGTGGACTCGCGATCGTTCCTGCTACCGCGCTCGTGCTTCCCTTCGACGGCAGCCCTCCAGCTGCAAGCTGGGTTAGGACATATGAAATCTTCGTTGAGTTGAGCGAGCACGATGTACTCCATCATCTCTGTCATTTGCTTCTATGACAGTGAGGGACAAGGGGGGCCGGGGGGTGCACGTTGCACCCCCTCGCTGAACCACATCTGCCATCCCTAACGTAACGTCTCTGTTTGGCGTCTGAGGCAGCTAGTGGCTGCCGTCGAACGCCTATTGATCAAGCGTACGCGTATGACGATTTTGTCGCGGGAGGCGGTATTTACCCCTGGTAGGTGTTAGGTCAGACGCCGTGCTTCCTTTTCCCTCGTTTACTACGTATATATACTACGGTTCATTATTAAGCTACAAGCTGTTGAGCAATACAACGTAAAATGGGTGCGGGTGCGGGTGCGGGTACGGGTGCGGGTGGCTGGGAGTCGCCGCAACTCACCTTGGACGTGTGTCGGTGCACTGTGTCCATATTGTAGGTACCTAGTAAGTATCCGCCGTGCATTTTTCGGGGATTCAGTCGTCGGCAGCGCCGAACGCGCCCATTTTGCTCCGGGGCTTCGCCGCAGCCTTCCTCCCGCCTCTGCCTCGTCCTCTTGTGGACCCTCGCGTCGAGCTCGACCCGCGCGAAAAGGGCGACTTTCGGCCTAAACTGCGACTCCCTGCGCCAGCGGAGTGCCCAGAGACGGGGCAGTCTAGATTAGATTTGACCGCGGTCAGCACCCATGGCGGCGTGGAGGGCAAAGCTTCCCCGTTCCCCTCGACGACCACTCACCGTTGCTGTAGTGTCCTTCTCGGCCGCATTTGAAGCACTCCCCGCCGGACGTGCCTGTTGTGTCTCTTGGCTTGGGCGCAGTCGTCTTTGAGCGTTTCAAACCGCCTCTCTGGTCACGCGCAGGGCAGGCTGTGTGCACGAAGCAAGGTCACCATCATCAGCCAAACGACCTCGGGGAAGCACCACGTACCGCTTGCCCAGTGCCCAGGTTGTCCACACTGTTCGGTCTCTCTTTCAGCAAAGGCCGGGGTCTTTCTGTTGAAACGACCATGTGGTGCTTACGTTGAAACATTCGCCCGCCTGTTGACTTCCTGCGCTTTGAGTTCTTGGCCCAAGGGGAACGGTCTTTCCGGGTTCCTCGCTCTCCCATTCAAAAAAGTTGCAGGCCGCAGCTTGAGAGTTTGGACAGCTCCAATATTGTCTTCCTTGGTTTGGACCTTCTTTCTTGACCGTTTTGAGCACTGCCGTCAGGTCGCATTGACAATACTTCTTTGCAGTCTTAAAAAGTTCTTCCGAAGTTGGTCTGAGTAAGCATTGACCACTTGAAACACGTACGACATCGTCTATGCGTGTCCTTTTCGCGGGAATCACGGGTAGATTCGGGGTTCGATTGAGCTTCCCCGTATCCTCTCGTGGGGGCTCATCAGTCCATTCGAAGAAGTCACAGTCTACAGGTTGTCCACATCGCCGGAATTGCCGTCCTTTATTCTTGGACTCCTTCTTGACAGTGAACTCCACGGAGGGCTTGCCACAATGGCAGTTAATCTGTGGCGCTGAGGTGCTGGGGCCAGCGCTCGGTATCTGTCGTGGCGCTGTCTGTACACGAGGCAATGGCTGCGGTGGAGGTGGGTGCACTGGACCGGGCTCTAGAACCGCGCCACAGGGAGGCGGGGAAACGGCACCCCAGAGATCTAGTTGAGTACACAGCGAAGGTGAGATGGGTCAGTGAAAGTGAAAGACAATAGACGATCACCATGTGAGAGACGCACCATCATCACTGTCACGTCTTGGTCCTGCGCCTTGGCCAGCGGTGCCTCGACTTGTCCTACCTGAGGTGTTCGACCGTGCAGGCACTGCGGCATTTCGAGCGTTTCGCGTCGTCCGGTGACCTCTTCCTCCACCCCCGCCCCCTCCGCCCCCTGAAGGAGGAGGGCCGCCATTGCCGCCATTGCCGCCTGGACCTCCCAGAGGACCGTCCCGCCTATTATTCCCCCCCTCGTTTGGTCTATTGCCTCCCTCGATATGGTCCCGAACGCTCTGATGTGTGTCAGTCGTAATCGGCATTTTATGAAATTGACACCGATCATTACCGAAATAACTTTGGCAAAGTTCGCCTTTGCCCTGATATACATGTCTTTGTATTGCTCAACCGCTTCAACAATCATATCATTTTTTGACTTGGTACCTTGACACACCGCAGCCATGTTGCGTTCGGTCTAGTAAACAAGTTCAGCCTGCGCGTATTGCCAGCATATAGTCCAACACACCTCTCGCCTAAGTTGCGGTTTGCTCAAACTTTGATCGAAACCGATGTCGTTGTAACCGTTCACGAGGCCTATGCCAAATGTCGATGGAACCAGATATTTCACCGAGCCTTCCATCCGTGGAACAACGTATTCACGATTGATGATCGTGTCGATATGTTGAGCGATGGTTGCATCCGTCCCAATGCCGTTCTTGTCCATGATACCAACAAGATCTGCTTCCGTCAGAAGGGATGGTTTGGTTGTGGTGCCATCGCGAAGTTCGCAAACTGAAGGCACAAAAGTAGCTCCTTCCTCGAAATTTGGTAGCTCTTTACCATTCCACTTGTCATACGGATATACGTCCAAGTAGTTACGTTCCAAGACGATGAGACCTGCAAAGCAATAAGGCCATGAATCAGGGACAAGCTAGTTGGCACAAGTACCTTTCGCAAAGAACTCTTCGTCGCCGTACATCACTTCGACTGTAGTCTCAAATCCGAGTGCGTCTTTCGAGCAACAAGCGAGAAATCTCCTGGAAATTAACTCATAGACACGCTTCTCATCACCGGCCAGATTACCAGCATGTGCCGTCGGGTGGATAGGTGGGTGAGCCTGATCGTTATTCTTGCCTCTGCGAGGTTGGGAAAAACCATCGCCGTCTCGAAGACTTGGTAGCTTAAGAAAAAAAGAGGAATAGTAAATACACAAGACAGCACCCACTTGGAAGCGAAGGCACCCCAGGCTGGGTCTACAGCTTGCTTGGCGATCAATGTCGCGAAATCAAATTGTGGGTCATACTGATCCGTCTCCGTCCTTGGATAAGAAACAAATCCCTGTTGATAGAGATGCTCCGCAATCTTTCGTTACAGCTATTAGGCCGAGTCTAGTGAAGAGTGAGTAGTTGCCTACATCAAGAATCTTTTTCGGTGAGACTTTGAGCAAACGGGACCCGCTTTTTTGTAATTCTACAGTGGTTAGAGGGAGTGGCTTCCTGGGGGATTGTCTTAGCGACAACAGCCCGAACAGACAGGTGCTCACCATTTCTTCGTATTTTTCTTGGTGACTTTTGTTACACGCGCCAAGTTGTCCTCGAGGACGCCAACGTATATTGCATAGGCTATGGGGAAATCAAAAAGATGACCCCTGCTCCATGTAAAAGGAGTTTCCTCTTCGTTTCCGGCTACGTCGTGGTTCAGGGCTAAGTAGATATACCAGAATTTCTCTGGTCTGAAGGCCTGAACTTGATCAAAACGCGACACAACGAAACCCAGAGTGGGAAATTGACATGGACCTGCATATGACGTCGGGATAAGTTGAGGGATGGCCTTTGGCTATAGCCTACCATAAGAAACTACCCCTGATATCTGCTGGAAAAGAGGCTGCAATGTACGAGTCTGCAATCGAGTAAATGCGGCGCCAATCCGAAGGTCTAAGATGATTCGGGCGTCAACCGCTGACGCTTGAGAAAAATCCAAGTCGACCGGATGCTGGGCGGCGTGATGTATCTGCCTGGGTGTACAGTCTACATTTTTTTGATCGTGAGTGGGATGGGTATACGCACTGGGCAATGATAGCACTGAAACGGGCACGCTTCACTACAATGTTCCGGTTTGACTTGCGACATATTTTCACAATCTCTGCTCCGATATTCTCTCCTTCTCTGTCGCAGTCCGTCCATATCACGAGTTGTTGAGCTCGTCGTGCTTCAGATGACAGATTGTCGACAATGGCCTTCTTATCGGGGGCTACTTCCGCTACAATTGGGGCGTCAAAGAGTTCAAACGGATCGCAAGAGTGCCATTTGCGGTGACTCTGAGCAAAGTCATGCTGCAATATATGACCGGCGACACATGTAACGGTAAAATTTGCTCTACATTGAGGGTAATCAAAGTCATAGTTCTTGATGATATTGCTCCGCGTACTTCTCTAACGTCATAAGGTGGGTATCGGAGATGACAGTAATATGCAGCTTACAGTTCGAAATTGGCCGCCAGAAAGAATATTGGTAATAGACTTTGATATCGAAGGCTTCTCTGCCACGCAAAGGACAAGCATTGGTCCTAATTTGCGAGTGCTAGGATTTGGTACCTTGGATGACGGGACGAACCTATGATACTTCCGTACGTCCTAATGTACTCTCCCACTAGTCGTGGTCAGTGCTATAACGTGTGTGCTGAGACACGGTGATAGTCTTTGCGCGGGGATAGCCCGGGCTGTGGTGGTCATAATTCGAATGGACGCGTTGCGGCGACAAATGGTCACCCGTCGCGCCAGTCACGTGCTTTCGCGTTCCCCCATTGGATAATTGGATAATCTTGATTTGCATGTCAAATTGTTGCAGACATGGAGGTGAACGACTGGAACACGCCAACAACTAAACTTTTGACCCTCCTCAACATTTCTGCCGCTAAATCCTTGAAGCCGAAACGCGCTTATCAACAGTCTCCACCTCCTCAAAAACTTAACAAAAAACGACGCGTCCTAGACACTTCTGACGGCGATCGCGATGCTGAGTCGAATACCATAGCCCATGAAGGTACAGATGCTGGAACCGACGACGTCGACGGCGATGCGGGAGTGGCAATGGCTGTCAGTGAGGTCGCCGATCTGTCGGACACTGAAGGTATGTGACGTCCTCGGTTCGGGCAATGCCCCATCTGACTTGACAATGATAAAGAACAAGAACCTACGTACGAGCAGCATTTTGGAGTTGCGCCATCGCTTCTCAGTCAATCTGCTATTGAGTCTGTGAACAAGCGCCTTTGGTCGACATCCAACTCGTCTCTTCCCAAAGTCGGTTCCGTGGCCATCTCAACAGTCTCTGGGTCCTCCAGTCCCGAGAAAATGAAAGCTGGCTCATCGCAAGTATGCAGAAATATTGAAGGAATCCCGTTCTTTATCAACTAAAGCTCTATAGATCCTCCCGCGACTGCGGGCTCCGTTTGAGAAACAACAAGCCAGTCTGCCCCCAGGTTGGTGCTTTCGTTTCTTACAGCTGCATATTAACAGCTTTTCCTGAGATAGACCTACGTGCACTTCAAGACGAGATACTGTCTATATTGGTCGCCCATCGTGATCTTTACCGTACGCATACATCACAAGATACAGCGGCTGTCATAAGACAGTCAATTACAATGCATATACTGGACCATGTCTCCAGGTATGCATCCTGCCTGTGAACCCAAGTCAAATGTTAATGACTGCTTGCAGAAAGCGGCGGCGCGTTCTTAAGAATAACGAACGTCTTGCACATGCTGTGAAAGCTGGCACGCCCGCACCGGAAGATGTACAAGACCAAGGATTCACACGACCATCTGTCCTTATCCTACTTCCATTCCGTTCCGTTGCCACAAGGTGGCTAGAGTCTCTTGTCGCCCATACACCCCCTCCATCCTTTCAGGTAGAGAATATGTCCCGCTTCCGAAAGGAGTTTGGGCTCCCAGAGGGCGTTATGGACAAGTTTGCCTCTGCGGAACATGATGCGTATCCTCCCGACCATGTCGAAACGTTCGGAGGCAATACAGACGATAACTTCAGATTAGGCCTGAAGCTAACGAGAAAGAGTGTTCGCCTGTTTACTGAGTTTTACGGATCCGACATCATCATAGCAAGCCCGTTGGGTTTGCGAATGACTATTGAGAAGGAAGAGTGCGTTGTTTCTGTTCATACTTTCCATTTCTCACTTAGACACACTTAGGAATTTCGACTTTCTTTCCTCAATAGAAATCCTTGTGGCCGACCAAGTCGACGCCCTGACAATGCAGAATTGGGAACACACTCAGGTATTTGTCCGGGCAGGTGGTGCCAGGCCTCCACAGCTAATGTGCCAATAGTTTGTGTTTTCTCACCTTAACCAACTTCCAAAAGAGTCACACGACACCGACTTTTCTCGCATCAAGCCCTGGTATTTGAATGGGTAGTGGGTACTCTCGTGCGGCTTCACGTCGTCGGAACTCATATTCCGCAGCGCTGCTTTTCTTCGGCAGACGGTCCTACTGTCCGCGTATGAGACTCCAGAGATCCGCGCCCTTTACAATCAGTCCCTAAGGAACTTGGCAGGTAAAGTGCGTACGGTGCGGAAGTGGGTACCAGTTCAAGTACCCGAAGGCCTCGACCAGGTAAGTGCTGTATCGCCCTCACACGACGCCTTCAGGCAAGCTCATCTCGATCGTAGAATTTTATTCAGTTCGATTGTGCTAGCACTAAGGACGAGTTAGAAAAGCGATTTGCATACTTTACCACCCAGCTCCTTCCAGTTGTCTTGAAGTCAGCTGTTCAGAGCGCCAACACGGTCATTTTTGTGCCTTCATCCTTGGATTTCATTCGAATTCAGAATTACTTCCGGAAGCAACAATTATCATTTGCCGTACTATCAGAGTAAGTGATCCTTGATTGAAACGTGGAGATCCTGGTTTCAACTGCCGTGTGCAGGTACACCACGAATCAAGACATTTCACGGGCGAGACAGGCCTTCTTCTCCGGAAAGAAATCTTTCTTGATCATCAGCGAGCGATTCCACTTTTACCGAAGGTTTGCCGTTCAGAGTCTTGCTATTGAAAAGGTGTTTGAACGTAATACACCGGGTATAGGTACAAAATCAGAGGCATTCGAAACCTCATCTTCTATGGCCCACCGGATCACGCCGTTTTCTACACCGAGTTTTTGTCCTATCCCTTCTTGGATGACGGCGTTGAGTCATCGGACGTGACATGCCGCGTTCTGTATTCACGATACGACTGGTTTAGAATGGAGAGGATCGCAGGGACCAAAGGCGCGAGCCAGTTAATACAGAGTAGCGGCTTATAAGGTGGCCCTTTACAACCTTACACGCGACTTGCGAGTATGACGGCATGTCAGAGAGGCGCCTTCACGAGGACTCGTCCCTATAGAATGAGCAGATTATGCATGAGAAACCAATAGAGACGAACAAGGCGTACCTCCGTTTGCTGTTCTGTACTCGAATGAAGAGCCAGTCGACGACAGCACGGACCCCCGTGCTAAGCCCGAGCGTCAACAGGCCGCAGCCAAGCCAAGAGGCGAAACATAGAGCTCGCTCACCCATCCAGCGCAGACATGCCCATGACGTCCAGACTGGCAATGCGCTCCCTCCTCTGCTCGCTGTCCATCTCGCTCCCCTGCCTCCGCCGTGCACTCTCGATCTTGTGCTGGTACCACTCCTCGTAGTCGTGCCGGATCTCCGCGACCGAGAGCGAGCCGGGGCTGTCCTGCTTGTTGGCCAGCAGGAGCAGCGGGACGCCGAGGATCTGCGGCGCCGACAGGACGGTGTCTTGGGGGTGCATATTGATCAGTCTAACGATGCACACGGCGGCGAGCACAGAAATGGAAAGGGAAGGGATTGGATCGCGCCCACCCACTCACCAAAGACTTCCCAGCCCTCACTGAGACGCTCGTGGTCGACCGCGTCGACGACGTAGACGACGGCATGGCAGTCGTCGTAGTATTTTGGCCAGATAGACCGGATCCCGCGTTGGCCGCCGAGGTCCCAGAATTGGAGCACGGTCGAGGACAGGGCGATCTTACCAGCTGCCGAGCATTCGTTATTTATTATATTTATTATCTCTGGCTGCGTTGGTGAACGGGACGCGTACTGTTCTGGCCCACAGTCGGGGCGATCTTGTCGGGCGGCAGACCTGGCGTGTCGTTGTATATCGTCTTGACCTTTTCGAGGAGAGTCTGCGAGAAAATAAGTCGGGTCACTGTGCGGTGCACTTGGGATGGTGCGGTGCGTACAGTCTTGCCCGCGCCGTCGAGGCCAATGATGATGACGGAAAACTCGTCCTTCCTGTTATGATTTGCAATCGGGATTGAGAGCGGGAGAAGGAGAAGGACTGTACGAACCTTGTCAAGTATTCGTGGAGGCCCTTGAGGAGATGGTACATTCGTCGTGCGATGACTCAGGCCTCGGCGAATGCGAATGCTGCGCGACTCGGTTCAAGCTGCGGTCATGGGTTTCTTCTACCTCTACTACGCGCTCGGCCTTCCCACTTTTCTCTCCATCGTCATCGCACTCTATCTCCTCTTCACCGGTACGAGAAAATTAAATATCACTCGACTGCCTTTAGTTCACGTCTGACTCTCTGGCGCGCGCGCAGGCTCGGGAGAGGCGTTCAATGTCGGCCGATTCCTTGAAGAGACGAGTCCATACATGTGGGCATCGACCGGCATTGGGTTCTGCATAGGATTCAGTGTCCTTGGCGCAGGATGGTACGCCCCACGTACACCGCTGTTCTTGTTCTCACTGTACACCGTTTTGCTCAATTCAGGGGAATCTTCGTCACTGGCGCGTCTATCCTCGGCGGTGGTGTACGCGCTCCCCGTATACGGACCAAGAATCTCATCAGGTCTGTACGAGTCACACTAGAGGCCCGTTGCTCGAGGTGATGCCCTGGCTGACCGATCGCACCTCACCATACTACACGCGCAGCATCATCTTCTGTGAGGTCGTGGCTATCTATGGCGTGGTGCGTGGCCTCCCCCTTCCAGCCTCTCTGCCTTTCTCATGCTGTCCAACTCAGATCATGGGCATCGTGTACTCCACAAAGCTTACCGTGGTTGAGGAGGACCTGCTTTACACTCGGGAAAACTATTTTACCGGTTCGTGGCCTATCCCTATCCATACCTCCCCTCCTGAGCCGCCCACGTTAATACGCACACGCCCATCAGGCTATGCGCTTTTCTGGGGTGGGTTGACGGTGGGCATCTGCAACTTACTCTGTGGTATCTCCGTGGGCATCACGGGCTCAACGGCCGCCTTGGCTGACGCCGCGGACCCTGCCCTCTTCGTGAAGATCCTCATCATAGAGGTGTTTGGCAGCATTTTAGGTCTCTTCGGTCTGATCGGTAAGTTTCGCCTGCCATCCACTCTTCCCTCACGACATGTATGTAGCCGCTCTTCTCTGATTGATGCTTTGTTTTTTTTGCGCGCAGTGGGACTCTTGATGGTCGGCAAGGCCCCAGAGTTTACAGCTGCTACCCCCCTCAATGTGGCTGGAGTAGAGCTACCGTTCATATCGCATTAGGACCCTCCTTTCGGGAGTAACATATCACCATTCTCGTTCTTTCCCACGCGGCCATCGCGGACCCAGGATCAAGTCAAGTCAACGTCATAAGGTACTATTAGCGTACTATTAGCGCTCTCGTCCCCCAGATGCCTTGTGTTACAACTCCCAAAGTTCGTCGGATAAAGAAATGTCGCATATTTGTCGATACATAGCATGGCATCTAGCTGTACTTTCCTTCCTCGAATGGATTCTCAACGTACTCCAGTTCCTCGTCCTCGTCCGAGTTGGGCGCATGGCTAAGTGGCGACTGGGTGTTCACCAGCGATACCGGCCGCTTTGGGAGCAAACCAATTTTGTCTGAGAGCCGAGAAAAGGCGCCGAGCGTCAGACGAACAAGGTATAAATTAGTATGAGAAATGATGCGGACCAGGGTCGATATTCGATGGCGGGGGGGCCGTACGGGTTGTAGGCGGAGGCGAGATCGCAGTGGCTGAATCGTCATTGACGGCCGCCGCGGACGCGGGTGCAGTCGAGACAGGTAATGAGGGTAGGTCTAAAACGTTCCGTGCCGGTAGTAATACTTAGCCCTCGAGAAGGCTGTTACAATGCAAGATGCTGCTTACTCTCATCGATCATGGTACCGGAACGCGAGCTCGGATTACTCCTGGGTGCATAATACGCCTGTTGGGCATGTCGGTCCAGCCTACCGTTACCCGAGCTGGCTGGGGCGGTGGAGGTGCTACTGGTACCGACGCTAGTGTACGAAGGATTTTGCGCTTGCGTGTTCCTGTCCGCTGGTGTCGGAACAAAGGAATGACAATGTACGAACGAACGAGAAGACACGTCATGACTTAGCCTCTCCCGCCACGTCCGCGGGGTGCGCGTGAAGGGGGAGAGATAGGAGGGAGGCGGTGTCCCACGAGACGAGAAAAAAAAAAAGAGGGTAGCAATCTTTGCGTACCTCGACTGGTCAAATTCTTGGACCTTGGCCTTTACTTTTGACACGAAGGACGAGAACGTTCGCTTGCCACCTGCCGAGAGGGAACATTATTACGGAACATGCATGTAGTGTGTGAGTGTGCGCGCGGCGGGCATTGCAGAATAAGCGATAGGCCAGCTGGCCATCACGTACTTTCTGCGAGCTTACTAAACTGCTCCTGCACGTCTGCCATGGTGTCCTTTTGAGGGGGTGAGTGCTGCGCAGCAGCAGTTCCATCACCATCCGCAGGGTAAGGCGCTTCCCGGCGCGCAGCATAAGGGAAGTGGTGCGTTTGTTGTTGTTGTTGCTGCTGCTGCTGCTGCTGCTGCTGCTGCTCCCGACGTTGTTGTCGCGAAGCAATTCGATCGCGGGAGAACCGCTCTTCGTCTTCGAGCAACAGCCGCCGCGCAAACTCCTCGTCTAGCTGCGTTTGTTCGGCCTGCCGATAAGAGATGGGAACAGCGCACGCGAGCACGATAGGCGACGCAATAGTTGAGCGTGTGACGATTTAGACTGCAGGGGATAAGGTGGGGCGAATGACGTACGACGGACGGCTCGTCCTGCGGTCCTCCATCGGAGGAGGTCGGGACGTGGTCGGGGTCGCTCATCGCCAGGAGCGCATCGATTGCGCGGTCCTGGTTGCCCCGAACCGAGTCGACGACGGAGTACCTGGAAAAGAATGAATGAACATATTCTGTTGTTTCGGTCGTTTTTGTTGTGCGTGGGTGCTTCGAACAAAGGGGTAGGAGAAGTGCGGGACAATCGCTTACAAGATAGCAGCATCAAAGTCGGGAAAGATGGCGTGAAGCGGCGCAATCTTGGGGTCGGCAAACTCGTCTGCGGTGGGCTGCTCTGGCCTTTGTGGGAGAGCTGGACTGGTAGCAGCGCGGTCCTCGGGTAGTAGTTGTTCTGGCTGCAGCTGCAGCTGTTGAGCCGTCGTGGGCGCTGACTCTGACGACAGCTGCGGAATTGCTGAGGTACCGTTGATACCGCCAGCGCTGGCAGACAGCACTGAATCGTGTGCGCGTTCCGACTCTGCAGCTGGAGCCTGTGAGGGAGACACGGTTTCGGTATGTGGGTCGTCGTCGTCGACGCTATAGCCGCCGAGATGTGGTTCACTGGACATGGTCGTGGAGAGAGACAGTCACAACTACGCGCGTCGTTGCTGCATAAGCATAAGCAAGCACTCCATACGACTATCGGCACGCTTCACTCTACGACCAACTCGGCGTGCGGGCGCGTGCGGGCAAAAGACGTATGGCGGCTACGACGAGGTCTTAAAAGGCAACTACGAGGGCGGATGCAAGGCGAAGAAATGCAGCGCTCTGAGGGCGATCGTGACGGATAGTACGAGGCGACTTTCAGTTCGATAGACTTTAGAGTAACGGCACCTCCAACGTCGCAAAGCAAGGTTTAATACATGGAAACTTTGTAGCGATGCGTGGTCAATAAGGTCGTAATCCGTGATCAAGTCGAAAGCCAACATAGCGGGGTGCCGCAGCAATCTGTGCATCAACAATGAAACAATCGCTGTTAGAGAGAACAGACATGAAAAACGGTGAGAGAATAGGATAGATGTGACACGTATAAGAAAAACGTAATATCGTAAGCAGTCGCATATGGTGAGAACGGGAAAATAGTGGTGGGTCATACCACGAGGCAAAACATGCGAGACATGCAAGGAGACATGGCAATCGCGGTGCATAGAGGCCTGGGTACCACGCGGTGTCGGATTCAGCGATAATATTGACAGGCTGACCTTATCTCGCAACCTTGCGTCGGCCAGGAACTGTCCCACTTGCCTTGCGTTTCCTACTCTCGCCACTCGACTGAGGCGAAGCATGAAATGTCTCCAGCCGAGCATCAAGGCCCCGCAGTAGGCTGTGAAGAATCCGCTTTTCACCTAGTCGTACCACTACTGCATTCCTCTGGTTCAATGACATGGGATTTTCCTTTTCGGCTTGAAGCAGAGCTTCATCGTCCTAAAGTTGAATTAAAACATGACAAAATAGCTTCCAGAAAACTTGCCTCGGCGGTGGTAGGATAGTCGGTCAAACGTCTTCTCACGACGTCAGTAGCCACCGACAATACGGCATCGTCTACCTTGGGTTTTGGGAGCTTAGACTTGCGCTTCGTTTTTTCCCACTCTTGTGCTGACATCATCAAAAGGCGCACGAAAGATAACATCTCTTCTGGCAATTCGTTCGAAGAGTCGACCACAAAGACGCTGCATAACATCAGATTATTCGGAATGAACAGCATGTGTGGAGGGCTACACACTCTTCCCCTCCCTCTTCCAGCCACCAATCGATGCGTTCTGAGAGGTGTAGGCCTGCCAGATCGGGATATTTTTGCATCGTAATTTGCATGGCAAGATCGGCGCGGATTTCGACAATGTCGGCAGGGTTTCCAAGCCCGCCATCGGCGAGCGGAACCTGATCGACGTGTCCATAGCGGCGAATCAAGTCGGAGTTGGGAGGATCGCCATAAGTATTCCACTTATCATTCACGTAAACACACAACGCTCAGATTTTAAGTGGATCGACCTACGATTTGTTCGCCCTGACGAATTGACCGGGTCGTGATCATTTGAAGATCTTGTTTCTCGTAGAAAAGTTTGGCCTATGATAGAGGAAATTTTATCCCTTAGTATTTTCAATGGCAACCGAGCACGCACGTTTTCGCAGCCATACCGCGCATTGAACATGTCAACTATCGGAACCATGGCCACATCTCCAGAGCCATCTTCGTCATCACCGTCTTCGTCATTTTCCATTTCTTCCAAATCGCTCTCTTCGCTGTGATGAGGTGCAGGTGATCGTGACGAGGGTTCGTCTATGCTCATCTCCACCTCTTCGTTTGTCTGAGTTTGGTCCGAGTCTGTGCTTTCTATCGCTGATTGCGCCTCTAACTGAAAGCTTCGAGAGAGGATGCGATTTCCCATTATGTGATATGCTTCCAAAGAAAAATGCGGATTCAGATGTTTCTCCCCAAACAAGTCTATTCTGCTCTAAGACAAGTATTAATAACCTTCACGTACTCGACAAAGACAGAACGTACTTTGAGCAAGGGTACGATTTTGTCGATATAGTCATTCTCGGCTTGCTCCTTTCCTATCTTATCTATGAACCATATGACGTCGGCACACTCGAGACTGCCATATGACGAATAGACCAACCCAATACAGCTGTTCCTTTCAATTGCTCAAGATCTTCAGAACTCCAAAACATAGGCGTGTCAAAGGTGATCGGGAGCGATGCTTGAATCATCAGGTTAATGGTTGGTGGAGTAGAGACATCCGTACCAAGATATTGCGACCATTTTGAGGACTCGCCTTGAGCTGTCTCCCACATAAGACAGAGGATGAGACCGGTCCAGCCGACATGAAGGTCATGCTTCTTCCACTCTGTTTCACCGATCAGAGAGGGCAGAGAGGAGGTGCACGTCGACAAAGTGAGACTACGGGGAAGAGTGAACAGTGTGTGACCATCCTGGGGATAGAACGGTATGAGTTGACCGTGTTTCGAGCACAAGCGATAGAGAAAAAAAAAGTTGATGGTGTAGGGCGTGTACCTGGAGATCACGAAGAGCCAAAGCCCCCCAACCGAGGCCGTCTACCGGCGCAAACGTCAAGGCGTCGCGGTCAAAAGTTCCGCCGTGAGTGGTGAACCAGTCGACCAAGTGGTCCATAACGGTGAGCCAATCGCCTGGGACTCAGCCGCAGCCGCGAGCCGCGAGCCGCGAGCGTTCGCCACGCCAGAGCCAGAGCGACAGTCTGTGTCTGTCATGCCCGCAGACCACTCCGTCTCACAGGCCATTCGTGCCCACAATGTCGCCTTGAGAGAACTGTACTATGAGCACAGGGAAACAGTAGAGCAAATACAACACACATTGCTCACTCAGATCCTTCCCAATGTAGTCGACGAACTCGGGTCCAGTAACAATGCACGCGACTGGGTAGAAGAGTGGTTGCAGGACGACCGTAGGTCCCTTTACTCATTCAGCCGGATTGCTCATTCGGATCTACTGCAGTGTCTATATTCCGCACGCTCAAGGTAAAATGGCAATGCTTCTTCGTCGCGGCCCTTGTTGACGTGATGTGAATCGCCCTCATCGCAGAGGCATAGATTTACAAAGGCGTTTGCGCTAGAGTCGTTGAGGTCGATTCTCACTTGGCGTCTGACTCATTTGAAGAGCCAAGATCCCAACGCCTTTCCCCTCTCCCCACTCCATATTCTTCCACCCCCCGCATCAGATATTCTTAGGCGACCGATCCTGGTTCTGCAACTTGCGAAGCTTGACACCATACAAAGAGACCCCCGAGAACACATCTTACACTTTGTCGAGTGTCTCCGTTTCAACCTCCACAATATCAACTCCTCGTCATCCTCGGAATGCCCCAACGACCCACATCTTGATGGTCCTGTGCTGCAATACATACTACTGGTCGATATGGAGAACGCATCAATGCGAAATTTTGTGCGTCTCTTCTCGAACCCAACTTAATTTCCGAACATATTCCTTCGCTGATTGACCACTTCTGAACGCAGAACCTCGACCTGCTGACTTGGTACACTCACAAAGTCGCGCCTCGTTACCCGGGTCTGTTCGGCACTGGTCCGTCTTCCCGTCGGCAAGGCGTTATCTGTCACTTCTAACGCCACATCATCTCGTCCTTTCAGTCTTCATCATCAACTTCTCGTGGACACAATCCGGCATTTGGAGCGTCATCAAGTTTGCATTCTCCTGATTCCAGGCAGTCCCTCTCATGCGAGCACCTGACCCCTTCTCCCCTTTCTAGGTTAGCTCTCCCCGAATCAGTTCATTATAGGATCTTCTTCCCTTCACGGGATACCCTGCACGACTGCATTAGTCCATCCAGCCTCCCTCAGGGTAAGCCCTCTACTGCCCCCGAACAGAAGTGCCTCGTTTTACTCCTTTCAGAGTATGGTGGTGACCTCCCCCTCCTCCCGGAGATCCCCAATCCTTTGGATGCACAACATGCTGTTCCAACACCTTCGCTCTCATCATCGCTTTCGCCTTTGCAGGAAGAAGATAACGGCACATTGCTTGCATGCGACACTGAGCAAGGTAGAAGTACAGCAAGTCGCCTCAAGATCGCATCGCTTGCGCATATCTCTCCACGATCACGGCTCAATCCATTCTATGGCTACCCGATCGGTCCCTCGCCCTACTCGCTGGCTCCAGCCGCATTACCTTACCTACACTACGGTCGCCGGCGAAAGCGGGATCTTCTTCGTACCCTCGCGGCTTTATGGTGGGAAAAATGGAGGTCAAGGGTTTCATGGACGTTCTCCCTCCTCGTCGCCTTCTTTTGCGCACGGTGGTGGTGGCGTCAACGGCGGAAAGGCGTGTTTTTCATTCAGGGTGGGCCCAATTAAGCGATGTCATAATACATCCAGAGGGAAAGACAATTCTTTGATGAGTTCCGCGATATGGCAACACGAGGCCTGCACACCTGCAGCAGGCTCTGAAACAAAGACGTGCTGTCGGTGCTCTGGACACGTGCTTCGGTGTCCTCGAGAAAATGCAATACAAACACCCGCGAATTGTCCCACCAAGCCCGTGACCGGCGCTCGCCAGTGGCGTGTTAAGGTAACAAGCATCTTTTCTAAATGTTTTATGTGCACTCCCTGTAGGAACAAATGTCGTCATCTGTCGTGAAGGACGCCGAGTCCGTATATGTAATGCTACAAAAAATACTCCGGGAGCTGAATGGAGAAGAAGGGGAGTTAGGCTTTCGCCATCTAAACGAGGGCCGAGGAAGGACCAACACTAACCTTTCCTCCAGCGTTCTGAGCCGCCTGCTGGTTCGGCCCGTCTCGTTCGTTCTCGGGAGCAGCTTCGAACACGTTGAAATACATCTTTTCCTCTGGCGAAACCTCTAATATACTTGCGGAGTTCCCACATCGATAACAATAGTTCGGCGCGGACCACACCGTGGACAGGTGATTGTCAAAGAGTGATGCGTAGCCCTCCATGCACAACTGATGCGCGCGTAGGATATGAGTCATGCCGTTTGTTTCCAAGAATTTGTGCACAACCCCCGACCCAAACGTGTAGCCGGCGCCACTGTGGACAGTCTTTTATTGAGTCGCCGGAAAATTCCGGATTAGAGAAGGTAGTAGATTTTACCGAGGTGATATTGCAAAATCCTCCTTCTCCGGATCGGGGTCTGACCATACAAGGTCAGCCATCGGTCCTTCGTGTGGTATTTCTATCACGAGAAACATTATAAGCGCGTATCACGTAAAGAAATGCAATAAACTCATACCTCGGAATCGGTCAACGACCTTGATTTGATCAATAGAGTGAATAGACGGAGAGAGACCTTTGAGATAGAACAAGGGACTGTAAGCGCAATGGTAAAACAAACGAGCCGACGGACTAACTAACCACCATGGACGCAAAATATTTTGTCGTCAATGACGACGGATAGCGTCAAGAAGTCAAACATATCGGTAAAATAGGTCCAAACCCGCGACGAGCCATATTTACGGACACATTCTGTGTAGAATCCATATGTCTGGGGCCTTGTAAACAAGCAGGAAGAACGAGAAGAGGCAGCACCGCACGCACTTGCGTCACAGCTCGAGATTCGTGATTTCCTCGAATGAGTTGCACACGATCAGGATACCGGAGCTTGAGGCATGTGAGAAGGGATATAGTTTCGACACTAAAGAGCCCTCTATCTACATAGTCACCTGAAGCACAAAAAACGGGAGCAATATTGGCGCTTGAGTGAATGACTCGGTCAGGCAAAGACGTACCGAGAAACAAGTAGTTAGTGTATGGGGCGTACCCACCTATACGAAATATCTCTATGAGATCATAGAATTGGCTTGAGACGTGATTAGGCGTCACTAGACGCAGGTGATGACTTTGGAATCGCGCACCCGTGAATGTCACCGACCACGGTTACGGGGGCACTGACATGTACGACATTCGATTCTCGCATGAGAACCTCCTTTGTTTTCTCGCATATCTCGCGCAAGAGGGCTTCATGGAGTAATTGTTTATGAAGGAGTTGCTGGATACACACGTCGAGATCGAAGGGGGCCATAGAGCCATATGATACAATTTGGATCTGGACCAGACGCGATAGTCACGTGAGCCACCTCATTCAATCCGTTCACCTCCGCCGACCACCGCGCACAGCCTCTCTCCATCATCCCCGGTGTTCAGTTGCTTACGACCCGGCCGCTAAATTTTATTCGCAGATGCCACTCTGTTTCCCCTACTCTTCTATGCGCAGTTTTTTTGACTTTTGATCATGGACATTAATCCCCATCCCGTTGCGGTGACCGCTTGCCCGACAATCGCACTGATCCGTTTTATCCACGGCCAAAACGAATGGCCAATTCGTGCACAGCTTTAACCCTCAATTTGCAACTCAGAATACTCCGGTACCGTCCGCTTGGCATATCCCCGACAGCGGTGCCTCAACGGCCTGCGGCCTGCGGCCTTCCATCTCGAGGGCAGCTCCCACGAACTCGGCAAACGAATGAATGAATTTTTAGCGTTCCTCGCTGCTGTTTAACGGTCGCATCTTGCGGTGCGTGCTCGAGAGTCATTTCCCTTCGCAACAACTTTTTTTACTCGATCGTGTAACAATCCGTCCGCGCCTTCGCACTTCGTACAGACACCCGCACAAACACCTTTCTGTGTTCGACCCCTTCATTTCTAGCATAGCCTTCCGAACATCGTCGTGTCTCATGCTATTCCCATCCGAGGAGCTAGATCATGAGGAAAGCCACGTTGTTTCGGAGGTTGTTACCCAATGTCAAATTCGTTTGTGTAAAAAATTGAGCGACTGATATGAGGCCCTCATGGGACCTTACCGGCCAATTCCTCTTGTTACGAAGGAAACGAGGTCCGTGAAACCTCGCCCACCAGTAACCCCATTTTTTCACACAGCACCCGTTTCAAAAGCCAGATATCGCGATCGTCCCTTCGGCATACATTCCCCGGATTCAGTCTTGGGCTAGTCTGGCGCATTCTTTGCGTTCTCTGTTCGTCCCTCAATTGGTTTTTCACATTCACTAGCCCCCTTTGCTGACACGATACCCGCGCTTGCCGATGCGATGGTCGTCACCTTTTTTCAACTGGGTTTTAGTCTCTCTCCAAAGCGCGCTGCAGAGGGTCGTCAAACGAAGCTGAAAGAACGGAATCATTGAGTGGAGCGCCTTTGCACACACAAAAGAAGCTCCCACGATTTTGCGCCCCGATCCTGAGATGCGAGATGAAGTCCACCCATCGGCTACGTGATCATATTCCCAACGGATGTTATCGCAAATCCGTCCGTCCAACTTTACTTAGACGGTGCCGAGTGCCTGTCCGCTTATTGCTAACAGACGCCCAATTCTTAGATCGCAGCGGGTCCCCTCCTTTTTTTTTTCATGAAATAACGTCATTTTAGGAGAAACCCATTTTTCAGGAGGGGACGGACAACGGGATGTGGTCATTCCGAGCTGAAGGTGGCTTACCTTTCCCGGGCAAACTTGGGGACGTACTTTGATCGCGCGACGGCGCGAGTCGAAACCCTAAACTTCCTTTGACTTCGGACCCAAAAAAGGCTGTTGTCTCTCCCACTTCGGCTCCCACTTACCTCTCTTGCACCTGCCCTTCTTGGATCTCTACTGGGCCGGATCTTTGGCACCGCCCTCTCCCGGTCACTGCGTGGTCTTTGGCCAAATCCGATGCCGTTCAAACTTCGCTATCCTTTCTGAAACCGACCAAGAGTATAAAGTCTCTTGCTACTTTGCTCATCCTACAGTCCAAGACACTTCCTCCAACATGCAGCCGTCCCATGACGCCTCCCGCGGCCATTCATATCAGCGTCATCAGACCTCACAGCCCTCTGCACACGCCCCCGCCTATGTTGCCCACACCGGCCAGCCTGCGGGTTACCACCCGGCCATGCACAATCCCCAACTACAAAGATCACCTTACGGTCACCCTCATGATCACCCCCACCCAGGCACGTCTATCCCCCTATCTCCCCTTTCCATCTCCACTCACATGGAAGCACCATATAGGTTTGGTGGCCGGGAACCCTTCCGCTTTGCCTAGCCTCCCTATCGCCCAACAATCAGGGACACCTGTGAACCCTCAGTTTATCCCTCAGCACTATTCTTCTGATGGTCATCACCATCAACCGGGAGTGCTATTGAACCCTGGCGTTCCTTCGCACTACCAGAATTATCGCCCAATAGAGCATGGACAACCTATTGTTCCATCCCAAACCCACGCACACTATACTACCTCGCAGAAACCTTATCCAAATCCAGTGATGCAGACTCAAGGTGTCCACGCTACATATTCGAACCCCGCCAACAGTCCCTCATCGCCTATCGGGTATGGCTCTCCTTCGCCACCGTCCTCTTCTTCTTCCTCGCCCCACGCATGTGGAGTATGCGGCGCCACGTTTACCCGTCCACATGATCGCAAGCGACACTACGAAAGCCAGCACACAACGATTGAACATGTGTGCCAATACTGTCGAAAGAGTTACGCGCGGGTGGACTCGTTGAAACGACATTTAGACAGACCCTGTGACAAGATGCCTCAATCTGCTCAGAAGGGTGTTTGACTCGATAGACCAGAAGTTGCTTGCGAATCCGTGTGTTTGATTGTTGCAATAGACGTCTGTTGTAATATTAAATGGACATTCACGTTCTTGCTATCTATAGTTTTCGTTTCTTGCTGTCGCTCAGATACGATACGTTCTCCTATATTAGACTTTCTCCTGCCAATGACCCATCAGTTGAACTGGTGGTGAAAGGCGTCGGACATCGAATAGTATTAATATTACTTTGTTTTCCAGAGCACCAGCAGACCTGACGTCCGTCGACCGCCGCTGGGCGGAACTAGTTTCCTAACTCGGGTCCCTCAAGCTCACATTTATCGCCAGTCAGTAATAATTAAATTCGTTCTTGGGCAGGCGTTGATCCTATCTCGGGAATGATGCGAATCCATCATGATCAAGATCGGAAAGTGATTAATGCATGCAGTTGTTCGACTTGTGGCCTGTCATTCGTGATATAATCATTGTATGCAACCGATGGAATCAATGGCCAATGTCACTCTCACTTCTCACTGATCAGCAACGAGCGAGCGTACCCCCGCTCCAGCTTCCCTCAAGTCCTGCTCGGGCTTCTGCTTCTCCGCGCATCGAGATTGAGGGGATTACAAACCCAAAGGCAAAATCCCCGATTTCCCCTGCGATCGTCACCCGATTTCAATTGGATGTCACGATAAACCTTGGGCCTGCCAGCAGTTCTGCCTTGTCTTGTCTGTCTCGCTGTCTCTCGTTCGGACCTTGCCATACGATTTTCCCACAGCATTGAGTGGTTCCATTTCTGATATTAATTGGCGTTTCCCGGTGTATCGGATAGAGCGTCGCAATATCGCATGACTGTGGGAGTTATGATGTCGTGGATGGTTCCCCTCCCGGCACCCAAGATCGGTGGCGACTTCCAGTCTAACCACTACAAGTACCAAGTCGGGTCAGAATATAGTACTTTATGTCTCATTTGCTTTTCTGCAGAACGGGATCACCGATGGTCATCTCCGCCAGCCGTAGCTGGATCGCAACTGTCCCGGAGTGTCGATCGAGTTTCTGAAACCTCTCTCTCCGACAAGCAAGTCAATCACCTTTTACGTATGTTCGCCGGCAGCCTGCTCCGCAATTCACTAAACCTGTCTTCACTTTGCAATACAGTGCTCAAGTAATGTAATGCAGCAACGGGGTGACAGTGCCTTGTTGTCGTTACTACATTTTCCGACTTCACACGCCGGCGTTGTTCCCCCCCTCCCCTCCCCTCATCCCCCTTCCGAGTCGCACCGTTTCGCCCACCTTCGGGATCTCCCTGGCTTCGAATGACGAATGACAGGAAGGCGTGCGCGTGCTTCTGAATACCAAAAAAAAGGCAAGATGGGTAACCCTGTGATCTTGGTTCCATGCAGGGTGGGGGTGGAGGACGATCCTGCGGCCATCAATTCATCAACTGGGTCTTCATCTCCAGGACTTTACTCATCTTGGACTGGGACAAAGCGGTGCAGTCATACGACACTCCGGAAATATGGAAGGCGCGTCTTTTCGTCGATCGTTTCTTTTTTTCTCTTCTGTTCATCACTCACCTTCCCTATTGTCCTGGTCTAGTAGCAGTGGCGTGCGCTCGCCGCTCGCCGCGAGGCTATGTCCCCGTTGTGCAGCCACGTTCCGGTCCGAGGGGAAATTCAATTGTGCTCAGCTCATTTGAATGGCATTGACGGAGAGAATGTTCTTTTGGTCCATTATTCACCAAGCCGTCTTTATCTTATCTTTTCTTGTCCCCTCGGACTCCCACGTCTGGCAGCGGAATGAACGTCCCTTTGTCGTTCTTGACAACTGTCAAAGTGTCAGTCCATCCGAAACGAACAAACTTGCATCAATATATGAAAGTCCGTCACTTGTCGTAATCTCAGGCTAGCATTTAACAGTTGTGAGGCTCTCCCACCTGTGGACGAAATGACCCGCGGCGCCGTAAGCAATCGTCGTGCAAACTACTAACTATACAGCATTGAAGGGGTCGAGTACCCCGGATCAACCCGTCAGCTAATGCAGTTACGGATTCTCGTGAACGAGTATGTGCATGGATAAATTAGGTGTACCGTCAATGCTCTAACTAATAATTACATGATGAGGGTCAATCCTCCTGATCCGAGTCACTACGTCCGAGGTCGTTATCATCGAGCCCCTCAATCTGCATATTCGTCTGCGGGTTCTCCTCATTGTCCTCATGTGACTGCCCCTCTGCCTCCATCTCCATCTTTTTCATCTTCGCTATGACTTTATCTGCACGATTGAAGATCCCTCCCGTGGGCGCTCCGCAGGCCGCGCACTTCGGTGTCTTTGCAAACCGTTTGATTGCGCAGGATGAGCAAAAGTAGTGACCACATCGAGTGACGATCGGGTCTGTAAAGGGATGGCGTCCGATGAGACACGCAAATGGGGTATCATCGTCGTCCGAGTCATCATCCGACGAATCTTCTGCTTTCTTCTGGGGGTTGGCGGCCAGTTTATCCAGTTGCCATCCGGCAAGGTCTAGTATCATAGTTAGGCATCAGCTTGTGCATATAGCGAAATAAATAGGAGTAAGACGCACAAGTTCCTCGGTCGTGCAAGAATTTACACGTGTCTCCAAAGCCACAGAAACCGGTTTCTAAAGAGGGGCCGTCTGTCAGAAAACACATTCTTCGTGGTAAAGAAAAGGAGAAAAGCGCACCTTTGTAGTCCTTACACACGTCGGGCTGATAGTCCACGATGGTCACCGTCCGAATGGTACTATTATTACTGCGCACGGGACCTGTACGCATCGACTTCGGTACTTCCTGGCTTTTTTTTATGTGCGACTTGTACGATTTCTGTCCGTGGTAGAGGCCGTCATCAGGTACATCCTCTTCTTTGACACCCTCCTTTCTGGCACGTTTTGCCAGCAGCTCCTCAGTCTCGTCACCTTCGAGAATCTCCAACACCTTGTCAACGTGTCCACCAGTGGACGTCCAATTGATACCAGGCCCGTCCCGCTTAGGCTCGTCGGTATCATCGTGCTCATCAAGGTCGTCAGCGCGGCGTTGGGAGGATGTTCGCTTGGTTCCAGAACTGAGGAGGTTCCCGCCCGCTTTACGGGAAGGGAGGACTACTTGTGACTTGGACGATGAAGCAGATGTCACTGCATCAGCCACTGGTGGGGAAGGTGTGCGCTGGCGTGTCGTAGCAGGTCTGGCTCTTTTCTTCTTAAAAAATGGGACTGGTACTGCCCCTGCCTCTGAAGCCATAATGTGTTAAGTGTGAGAGCGTGAGTCCTCCGGGCGGATTAGTCCGAGTCCGAACCGAGCCAGATTTATCAGCCGGCCATGTCATGTGACCGGGAAAGTTTTATGAGGTGAGGGTGAGGTGGGCCAATCATCTTATCTCAATCTCTCTCCATTTCCCCCTCTCGACATCGTGCTCGTTACGTGACAATTTCGTTTTTTTTACCATCACCCTCTCAGACTCGGCCTATTTGGCCATATTTTTACACTATTGCACAACATGAGCCCTACGAATCTCCAGGGTCTCAATCTCGTGCAAACTACGCAGCCCTCTGACTCGTACCTTACTGATCCACAAGACCTTCTCAATCTTTCCCAATTTCCCGAGCTTAGTGCTCAGCTTGACTTATGGACACATTTGGCTTTCGAGTCAGACGAACCTCTTGACCGTCCCCATGAACGGAAATCAAGTGGGGAAACCGAGGAGTCCCCGCATTCAGTGGAGGACGATGAAGACGATGAACCCGACGATGGTCAGCCGGCGCGACCGGACAATCATGACAACGTGGTAATGGGTGATCCAGTTCCCACCCAACCCACTCAACCCCGTACAGCACCTCGTCCTCTGAATGCATTCGACATTGGGAGCCTTTTAGCTAGTTTTGGTCTCGATCCCTTTGCGGTCCCTCCCATGCCTTCGACATCCACCGCCGCCCCGTCGCTTGCGCAGATCTTATCTCTATACCCGCATTCTGCCCCTCCTGTGCCCACCCCTGCAGAGCCTATCCGTCAGCCTCAAGGAACCAAGCGAGCTCGTACACAGAGACCATCTGTGTCGATGGATATCGGTGATCACGCGAACGATGGCGAGGATGACTCACCCACCACCAGCGTGAAGAGTAGTACACCAGCCACGGCGGCTGAAGATAAGCGCCGGCGTAACACGGCCGCTTCGGCCCGATTCCGGCTGAAGAAAAAGGAACGAGAGGCCGCGTTGGAGAAGAAATCAAAGGAGCTCGAGATCCGCGTTACCGAGCTGGAGCGCGAATGCGAAGGGCTCAGAAGAGAGAACGGCTGGTTAAAAGGCCTTGTTGTCGGTGTTACTGGCGCGGGCGCGGCGCAGCAGTCGGCAACAACAACTGTAGGAGTCAAGAGACTGAGGGAAGGCGATGGTGTTGGAAAATAATGTGATCAATTAACCATACTTTTATTCTCACTCTCGTCATGAACTATTTAGCCTTATGAAGGGACTGAAAGGGCAGTAGGCGGAGCAGAAACAATGAAGTCATAATTTTGTGATTATTACGTCCGGGGACGGGAGCGGGAGCGGGAGCGGAGGCCGAGGCAAGGGCGGTTCCCGTTGCCTGTCAGCAGTTGTGGCAGTGACCGCCCAGCCATTCATCCTTCTCGACCATGCTCGCCTCCCGCCTATAACTCTCGAGTTTCGGAATGCCATCTAGACGCGGTTCTAACACCGTCAACTCTCCCAAGATACAATCTCGTGCGCAAGCGCAACGAGATGGCACTCCTGCGCACAAGCCGTTTACTTCCGCTCTTAATTCCTCTACCTCTACGGCTACCGCACGACCGACCGCGTTGCGGAGACGAGGCTCAGATGGCGATACACCTCAGGACAGTTCCCATCCCACCAGGTCTCATGTCCTAGGCAGCGCGAGCGAGCTCCACCCTTTACGCCGGTCAAGCACCACGGTTGGCACTGCGCGCTATGACACGGGCAGCACCCGACCGCGATTGTCCCGCGCACTTTCATCGAGCTCTCCTGTCCTCGACAAACCTGTCCCTCCACCGGAGAGAGCGGAGTCCCACAGGACTGTCCTCGCTCATCAGGTATGGCTTCCCGTTTCTCGTGCTTGACGTGGCGCTTAGTCGCGACGTCCCCCCCCCCTCTCTCTCTCGCACACCACGCAAAACGGCAGGTCTCGCCCAACGACACACTCGCCGGCGTCGCCCTGAAGTACGGAACTTCGGTCAATGAACTGCGCCGTGCGAATCAGCTCTGGGCATCGGACTCGATCCATCTCCGCCAAGTGCTCTACGTTCCTTTGGACAAGGCACGTCACGCGAGCCTTGAGACCGTCGCTTCGTTGTTGGCGCAGGGCTCTGACAGCGAAGAACCCACCGGCACGCCTGTCTCCCACCTCGACCCACGCAGTACAGACCCCTCACCCGTTGTTAGAAGAGTACCCACCACCAGTCTCTCCTTTTTCCCACCACCATCATCGTCAACCGCTAGCGCGCCGCCTGGAGCACGCTCTACGCCGCACAAGCTATCTACACCCCCCTCTTATTCTCGTTTCCATTCACCTGCCATCATGTCCACCTCTTCCAGAGGGTCAAGCCTGGGATCCAATCTTCGCGCGAACGCGCTCTCTTCTCTCTTCTCTGTCCTGCCTATAAATGCATCCACACGCGACGAGATTATGTCGCGTTTATCTATAGATAGCGTTTCAAATTCGACAAATGGTACGGCCAGTGACGAGGCCGAGCATGAACTGACCGCCGTCCCTGCAACCCCAAAACCGCGTACCGATTCGGATCCCATTGCCTTTCTTACGAGCACGCGGAAGAAGAGACACGCGCACACCTTTCTTTCCGACTCTGGCGAGGATGGTAGTCACGGGGTACCGTACGCACGAGATGTGGAGCAGATTCCGCTCGCGTCGAGCGCCATACATACCACCCAGTTACAGCCTGCGGCTGTCATGCAGCTTCCTGAGTATATGATGCGCAGCCTATCCAAGGGTGCGACTCCCGATGAATCACACAGCGGTATTGCTCGGCGTTCCCCAACCGATCATCCGCGACCCCGGTAATTCGTGCAAGCACGGCCCTCCTCCCGCTTTCACACACGCACACTTGCTCAAACAAGATAAATGCCCTAATCACGCCTACATGCTGTTAATCGACGACATGACGACATGAACACCACGTCTTTTCTACTCCCGAGTCGTACCCCTTGTGGTACGAATTGCCACCGAGCTCGGGCGATGTGTTCAAGCGACACCAGACCAAACATTCGTCACGATGTGAGCTGGGAGCAATAGGCCCATCTCATATAGGTCCTCGGTAACCGAGCTGCGTACTGGGCGAGGGAAGGTGGTTACGGGGGGGGGATGATCGGTCGGACATGAGCAGAAGAGCAGCAGCAGCAGGCTGCCGGAATCGGTCCAGATTTTTAGGACAATGGGGGATGCCTTGCGGCATTTTTCGACGCATGTTTGCGAGGTGAGGCAGAAAGCAGGGCCGCCTTCTCGCGCGCGATTATACACTAGCCGTTTCCCCCTTCCCCGGCCTGTCCCCGACAATGATCGTCGTGTTGGGCTCTCTCGTAGTAAGTCACTGTATCTCGCACCCTCGAAGCTTAATCGCGACCGACCGTCAGCCTCATTGTACATTACATGTCCATATAACGCTCTCGTCGATCTATTCAATTATCAAGATATCTTCCCTCCTCCAGCTTACGTGGGAACTGCAGTTTCCCTTCCCTATCGATATGAAAGGACGATCGCATATGACAGTTGAATGCACACCGGACACATCTCAGGTTCATTTTCTCCTTTCACCCTAAATAGCAGCAACATGGTGGACACCTCATCTGCGTAGGCCTGGTCCAACCATCTAGGGGAGGGTGGCTGCTCTTAGTGCGGCCAAGAGTTACAAATTCCCTGAAAGTGACCCGAGTTCCGCACATGCACACACGACGCTTATCAAAACCGACTCGTCGGGCAGTCTGACTTCCCAGACACAACGGGGTTCCCACCCCTTCTTTGAGGCAGTTCTCCCGGTTACTACAGAGGTCGCGCTCTCGTCATGGGCTGTCCTTCGCAATAAACCGAGGGCCCCCGACGAACGGTGGTTCTGGAAGAATTGGGCCATTTGGATGATCACGAAGAAATTTATTAAAACGATTGATGGTTGTCATCCTTTGTACCGTTCGTACAATAGCTGGGATGGAGAATCCCGACATGCCACGCCGACGCGAACCCAGACCAGAACCAGGCCGGGTACCAGGAAGAAGAAGCTCCTTACTAACCGGTAAGACGCGATCTCCCCCGGCTCGTGTCTCTTCCTCCTCCTCGCCCCCACCCCACTCACTCCACCCTAGCTCCCCCTCCCCCCCCTCCCTTTTCTGATTGACATCAACTATAGAAAAACGGTTGTTACCAGAAGATCAAACAATGTGCACCCATTGATAGGCCAGACTCGTGTCTCGATGTTGCTTGATGGCAGACAATGTGTCCGCGTATCTCACGCAAACGCACGTGGGGCTTGCGGTCGATGAACCAGTGACTCAGCGGCCATGTTGATTGCGACCGTCCGCAATCGGTCCAACGCTGGAGGTGAACACTAGACAGTGACAGAGTGACATGTTTGTCGTCGGTCCGTCGGCGCGATTTTGGTACCCGACCGACCACCAATGGACGAGGGGCGCGGCCTCCGGGCCCCGTCGCCACATCCTCGTGCGACATTGGCAAAGTCAGGTGGTTGTTCAGGGACTACCAGGGACCCCAACGAGACTCCACACCCCCGTTTCATAAGATGTGACAAGGTGGATAGGACAGCACTTCACTTGCTGCATGGGCCTTGTTGGCCGTCGTCTCACGTTTTGTCCTGTCATCGTGGGGAAACACGTCGACCTGCTGGAATTGTAGCCATGACCTGCACTTGCAGCGCCAAGCCCACGGGCTGGTGCAGCCGGCATAGGGTGCCATGAAAATGATGGATCCCAAGAGCCATCATTCAAGTGCAGTAAACGACGCTTTTTTTTTTCTGTTTCGCCGTCAGCTTTCCTTTCCCTCCACGTTTTGGGGGCAGGCTTTTCACAGGTGTACGTGCCCATTACCACCCGCCTGTGATGATGGCAAGTCGCCGCTCACACAAGCCCTACCACAAGCCATCTCCCATCATTGCGCGGTCCCCTTGGCCCCCGATGGAGCGTATGTACAATAACGCGAAACTGCGGCGTAAACAGCCCTTTCCGGGGGTTGCCTTGTTTCGTTTCGATATATCCGACGATGACTGCCCGGAGACGCAAGCCGCACAGCCCATTTACCATGCGGGATAAGCAGCGCTTTAACGGGAAACGCCTCGTTCTCGCAGAAAAAAAAGGAGAACGGTGACGTGCCCAGACAGATCGGCCGGGGGGGGAGGAGGAGGAGCCTAGTTGTAGCCCTCGCGTCCATGTTCCGTCCGTCACCGTCACCGGTGTCACAGAAGCCACGGTCGTCTGGAATCGAGGCCGAGAAGTCGCCTGGCCTGCTTGGATGGGCTTAGCTTGCTCGCGGAAGAGGCTTCCAGAACGCGGCGGATAAAATAAAAGAAATGGGATGGCTTTCTGTCATGTCATTTGTGTGTGTGTATGTGTGTGTGTATGCATATGTGTGAAAAGAAGTTTGGCCCCCGCTTCCGTTTTAGTTTGCCTGCTGTAGCACTTACTTGTTGATTTTTTATGGAAGCCCAGCCCAACCCAGGAGCGAGCGGACAACCTTTTGTCTGGGTTTTGCGCCCTCCACCATTTTCCCCCTGGGCGGAGCACTTTACGCACAGACTGCTAAGTGACTTTTTGACATTGGAGCTAAAATGATTTTAGCGGCGGATCATTATGATCATTTATGAATGAAAACACTTTGCGTTTACCCTTTTTTTAAAATCGGACACGTAAAGTGACCAGCCACCGAACCTAGGTTGACGGTGAGCACGAGCACGACAACTGGCATTTGATATTGATTGATAAAAGAAAAAAAAAAAAAAAAGAATGCTAAAATACGATAACATAAGTGGACACACAAATATGTGACCATATTCTTCTGGGGGGATCCGTGATGCCGCCGCCTGCTCCCGCCTCCGAACTCGACGACTTCAGTTTCAGCCCGGAAATGCGTTGCCGGAGGTCGCTGAGCACCAATTCGGGGCCGCTGGCACCAACACTTTTTATTTTAATGTTCTCCGCTCGCAGAGGTTCGTTCCCCGTCGTGCAGCACCTCCCTCTGCGTTTGGGGCCACAGATGTACCTAGCGTGTCATACCTCCCCAGAGAGAGAGGTTTATGTAAACGGATATTAGGGTCGGGGGGGGAAAGGGGAGGCGGCGGCGCGACCCCTTGTGGGGTGGGAAAACGAGAG